>JANTPZ010093270.1:0-34452 GCA_025593235.1 Vachellia pachyceras | reverse complement strand
GAGATTGCTTCTGGTTAAATCAGCTGGAATCTAGAGCGTAGTTTTGATCCCCACCGATATGGGTGTGGTGGTATGTGGAGCTGGTGGTTTTTTTTTTTAGGGGGGTTAACACGGGTAACCCGTTACCCTTGCTACCCCGCCTGTTTAGACCCGTACCCGTAGGTACGGGTCTAAACGGGTTACCCCACGGGTACGGGGTGACCCATACCCGTGGGGTTCCTAACGGGCGGGAGGCGGGTTGCCCCCCGGGGCAGCCCCGCCCACCCATTGCACACCCCTAAGCTCACACACAAAAAAGGTCACAAGACATAAATATGACGATTTTCTTCTACTTCTTGACGATGAGTTATGTATAAACTAAGCACCTTTTGCAAAAATTCAAATATCATATTGAATAGAAGACATCATCATAAAAATGTTATTATAGCTAGCATATAATTGTAGAACATGGACGTTGGGGAGTTTTTGAACATATGCCTTGATACATTTAAATAGCTTTTAACATCATATCCCTATGGCAAAAAAAAAACTTTCAATTCATAATACATGTAATCAATTTCATTAAAACATTTTAAGGCTTCGAACGTCGCTAAAACGAGGGTCGCTAATATTTTCCATCGCTAAATGGAAATTTTCTGAAGGAAACTAGGCATTTAATGATGGATTTTTCCGTCGCTAAATGACATTTTTTTAGTAGTGAATGTTAAAAGGTCTGTGTAAGATGCTTCACTTAAATGTTGAGGGGACATACCACTCTTTTTCTAGCATTCCACCTCCCTCTCTGACTTTATACCTTGTTGGGTTATATTACATTTTGCAAGTTCTGTCCCCCTATATTTTAATAGAAAGAATTCGTTTACTTATAGGGAGTAAAGCACCTTGCTTTACCAGAAGAATAGGTGTTGCTACTAACAAATTGTTGAGGAATTAGAAGATCTACTATATTATGCAGGAAATCTAGGTGTTGACGCTAGCAAATATTTCCTTCGCTTTTAAATGAGTGGATTTGATGGTGGAGTCTCTTGCAAGGTTAGCTATACATATAAATGACAAATTGATTCAAAAATATTACCACAATGTATTTTTAGGTATATTTTTAAAAAAGTATAAATAATCAAAATTTATAACAAAACGCATTAGTATGTATGATAAGCATAGTAAAAAGAATGTCCTTTGTGTTTGAAGATACAAGGGAGTAGTTTTATTTTACTGCTCACGCAGTTGAAATGTTAGTATTTAAAAATATAAAAAGACAATGGATCCGTTTGAAAATGCATTAAAGAAGTACTTTTACGTAAGTCAAGGTAAATATGTGAGGATTATCTCGTTTTGCTGAAAACATTGTTGAATGTACGTTTGACTTTTCTAAACGTTATCACAAACAAGCACAATAGCTTCAATATTAATTTTTTGGTGCAAAAAAATCAAGATGAATTGGGTTTACAGGAGTTTATCAGGGTCAATCATGACTTTAAAATTAAAAAAACATTTATAGATGTATTTATAAATCGTTCGCTAATAATAATGCCTTCACTCATGTCTCCATGAGTTATGAGTTAATTCTTTAGCGGTTGATCATTTTTTTCTACTAAACTTGATTATCTTTTTGCTTGAGACAATCCTGGAACTAATTTTATATGGAGTCTATCCGTTAGACCCGACTTATATCGCTAATTTTATATGGAGTCCATCCGTTAAACCAACCTTGGCAAAGTAGAATGCTTCAGCTTAACATAGGCCCAGGCTAAATTTCAGGTCAAAAACTAAAGGCCTAACCTAAAGGGCTTGAAACATCTTAAGCCCACCACCGGATCACATCAACCAAAAAGAAAACAAGAGGGATGACCAACATTTCATGGACCATATAGGAACAGAATCACTGAGAACTGTGGTTTAAAGTTTGTTTGGGAGTCCGTTTAAAAATATCTTTTATGAATTTTGAGGTAAAATATAGGTTTTGAAGAATATATTTTACGGATTCCGAGAAAAAAATCTAGGTTTCAAAAGATTGTGTTTGGAAAGTTGTTAACTTTTACGGAGTTTGAGACAAAAAATATATAGGAAAGATGGAAAATAAAGAAAGAAAAAGTATGAACGAGAAAATTTATTAAGGGTTAGGATGTGATTTAATAAGAAAATATATTTTTCAAAACCTAAATTTTAAACCGAGATTTTGTATCCAAAATAGTTTTTCAGAACAATTTTTGTACTTAAACAAAACTTAGATTTTATATAAAGGTTTAAGGCCTTGATAAAAGATTTGTTACAAGGAGTACAAAAGGCAGAGTGAATCTCAACTTTGTTTTCTTCTTGTTTTGCCTTTGGGTACGAAGAGGTTAAAGCATGCGGATGGTTATGTTCATCAAAAGGTTAAGGAATGTGGAAAACCCCTGGTTTGTTAAATGGGCTCCCGTCTTATCTGTCTTCTTCATATGGCAGGTGAAAGTAGAGTAGCTATGAATGAAGTTTAAACAGATCCATCCATGGTCCTGACTCTCCAATCTCCATGTTACTCGTTCCAGTGTGTTTGAGTGTTTTGATCGTTATTGAAGCGATACGCCCAGATATGAAAGATAATGGGGAGGCGTGCCTCACTCAACATTGCTACAGATCTTCTAAGCTAGCTGTCAGAGTTTGACACTCAACATTGCTACAGGTCTTCATAATAAATCCAAATTTAATACCTAATAATGGAAATGATCCGAGACAGCTGTGAGACAAAATGTCCAGAAAACGACAAGATGTCATTCGTAAATTGAGGTTGACCCTTGAGACGCGCACACGCACAGTATATAAACGCATCTTCCTGCCACACCGCCCTCCCATCCATCGCATCCCAAAATCCACTAAACATGGCGTGCGCCTACCGTCTGTGCTTGCTCCTGATACTGCTCTCTCCGGCTCTGTCGAAGTCCGAGCTGTGCAACCCGGCCGACAAGAACGCTCTCCTCCAGCTCAAGCAAGATCTCAACAATCCCTACCTGCTGGCCTCCTGGAACCCTGACACCGATTGCTGCGACTGGTACACCGTCACCTGTGATCCCACGACCCACCGCATCGACTCCCTCACCATTCTTGATTCCACCTCCCGCTCTAATTTCTCCGCTCAAATCCCACCTTCCATCGCCAATCTCCCTTACCTCCAGTCTCTCGCATTCCACAAGCTCCCCAATCTCACTGGGCCCCTCCAGCCCGCCATTGCCAAGCTCACCCGCCTCACCTCCCTCCGCATCAGTTGGACCAACCTTTCCGGTCCGGTTCCCAGCTTCCTCGCCCAGCTCAGTAACCTAAACTTCCTGGACCTCTCCTTCAACAATCTTTCCGGCACAATCCCGCCCTCTCTCTCCCAATTGTCCAACCTCGCCGCCCTTCACCTGGACCGCAATCACCTCACAGGTTCCATCCCCGAGTCCTTTGGTCACTTCAAGAGCGGCCCTGATATTTATCTCTCCCACAACAATCTCTCCGGTCAGATCCCCAACTCTTTCATCCACCTGAACTTGTCGACCATAGATTTGTCGCGGAACAAGCTGGAAGGAGACGCGTCCATGCTGTTTGGGTCCAATAAAACGGTGCAGATAATTGACCTGTCGAGGAATCAGTTGGCGTTTAATTTGAGCACGGTGGTGTTCCCGAGCAGCCTGACGTCGCTGGATCTGAATCACAACAAGGTGTACGGGAGTCTTCCCGTGGGGCTGACGGAGCTGAACTTGCAGTATTTGAATGTGAGCTATAATAGGCTGTGCGATCAGATTCCGGTGGGAGGAAGGTTGCAGAGCTTTGATATATATTCATACTTGCACGACAAGTGTCTCTGCGGCCCCCCGCTTCCGGCCTGCCAATAAGAGCAATCCCGCGTCGTGATCAAAGAAGCGTCCATGCATACTGATCTACAGAAGCGACAACAAAAACAGCTTTGAGGGAGACACTCAATAAACCACCGACACCCTGCGCTCTCATAATAACGTGTAATGGTGGAGATTATAAAAATTACACACACGTATAATGGGTGTGTATTGTTTAATAAATTATTATCATAATCTATGTATCGTTTGCCTTTTTATTGGTAAAATAGTATTGTCAATCAAATTAAAGAAGGTACTTCAATATATAAATGACGTTCTTCTTCTTCTTCTTCTTCTTCTTTGGTTGCTCTGCGTATATTTCGCCAGCAGGCTAGGCTTTGCTGGATGTTAATTTTCTCAGCCAAATTATTAGAATGGAATACATGGCTCCTTACGTTAGCAATAAAAATCAACTCTGGATTCCATCTGGATGGATTTTTTCCGGCTGAGGAAATAACACTTTGGTTAAGAGTATAATATCCATTCGAGGAAGGTTAGCTCTGCTTGAGAATGGAAAACAACGTTAATTTGGTACATTTCACACACTCTCTGGGCAACTGGAATATTCAAAATATGTTTTAAAACTCAAAGGGTTGCAAGAAAAGTCGATAAAACGAAACTATCAAAAGAAAATATATTCGGGAAGTCACGGAAGGATCAGAATACATATCTCTGGAACCATAACAAACCCCATTATCTTAAAGTCTTCACGCCGATCACTTTTTGACTGTCTCGAGCTAGTGTGCTTTGGCCGTTATTCTTTCAGTAAATGAAACTTCCTTTCGCAGCCTGAACGATGGGTCCGTTTAGGAAAACGATGGAGAAATGCTTTCCCTAATAAGTAAGTATCTGAGAGGAGTTTTGTATCGATTTTTGTGTAATGTGGTGGAAACGTCGGAAAAAAGCTTTTCCAGACAGGATGTTAATTGCATGTTTGTATATAATAGTATATACTACTATTGCGTGATATACGAAAGGATACTACATCATTTTCACTTGCACATGGGTTTGGCATTTGAGCAAGGTCCGCCCACCATATGCATGCGATGCCTCCAGCCTTACTGATTGATCCCTCGATTTTCAACATAGGCAGCTCAGCCTTCAGTTTTAGTTCGGTGGCGCGTCTTAGGGAACTTATATTTTTTTCTTACAGATACTGATGGATGCAGATTCCTTGCTTGAGTAAAAGAATACCTTTTTTTCTGGTCCATTGAAAAGAGAGCACGTAGTATAGGCTTCAATGTTCGTTTATCAGACATGAATACTATTCATTGGACTAACAGTAAATTAGCCACATGAGATGGATCACTGATTCTGCCCCTTCTTTTAATGAAAAACGAATCGCACTTGTATGACCCAATTACCTTTTTATCTTAATCTTTCAGGATGAATTACACTCATCCGATGAAACTTCCGAGACAAAATATACCTTAACCTATCGTTATTTAAAGATGAAATCAGACATGTAAATAGTTAAAATGCATGTAGTAGATAAAGATTAATGGCTACAGAGAGGGATAAAGATAATGATGTGGAATGGGGGCTGGAAGGGAAAGGTACTGAGTGAGCAACTGGGCATGGTCGTCGGGTGCGGGGGACCAAGGCGAAGTGCTTAGCTTACGTTGGGCATCTTCGGCTTTGACTTTGAATTCAATTCAATGTATGCGGCCGCCGCTCTCTCATTAAATCTCCCACGGCCGCCTCCCCCACCATTATTCCCATGTAAATTAACAAGAGATGGGAGCCACCATCTCCACCCAACTCTCCAGCCCCCTCCTCCCCTGCCTTTTACCTTACCCCATTTGTGCATGGCGGAAAGAGCAATAAGAGATGGGACCCACCATCTCCTTCTCCCAATCTTAACCTCATCTAGTCATCTCCGTTGAACTTCTCTGTTTATTTTCTAACTGCTACTCAAACAATTATGTTTTATATTTTCCCCTATTCTTCATAGGCTCTTATAATTAGTAGACTGTATCACCGGAAGAGATGCAGGTAGAAAACAGCGTATCTCACTGTCTTGCATATTTCCAAAAATGGCAACCGCATATCTCTTCTTGGCCATCTTCCATATAGTCTATCGTTTTTGACATTCGGACGCTGGCGTCATTTGGCGCATCATGACACTACGTCATTCGCCTATAAATACAACTACGTAAGGGATCATTAAGTCAATGGGCTCATTCTATGAATCTTCATCGAAAAGGATGGCATTGGCAGCCATGTTTCGCATGTGCTTGCTTGTGATACTCATATCCCCTTCGCTTGCCGTGCTCTGCAACCCTGCCGACAAGAAGGCCCTCCTTCAACTCGAATAAGACCTCAACAACCCCTACCTCCTCGCCTCCTGGAACCCGGCCCCGACACCGATTGATGCTACTGGTGCACCGTCAAGAGCGACCGCGAGACCCACCGCATCATCCCCTCACCATTCTCGATTCTGCCCCCTTCACCAACTTCTCCTCTTCCATCCCTCCCTCCATCGCCAATCTCCCTTTCCTCCAGAAATTATGTTTCAAGAGTTAATTCTGAAGCCACTTGTTTTAGCTTATTATTTTAAGAGATGTTGAAGGGTTCAAGATAAATATGGAATGACAGTATTTTTAAGTGAAAATGATTTTTTAAATGCTTTTGAGTTTATCAAACAAGCTTGAATTTTTAGATGGAAAAGTTAAATGAATTATTTGAAAGTATTTATTTATGTGTATCATTGTATATGTGAATGTATGAATAAGACAAATTAGTTTAAAGAAAAATAATGAATTTAAATACTTTAAAATAATATTTTATTTCCTTTAATTTTTTAAATATTAATTGATTAATGTTATAAGAATAATGGGTTGTTGTAAAGAGCTGTAAATCAGATATCCATTCAAAATTAAATGAGTTTACATGGCTCAACATATCACATACAACCCATGTTTGCCAACCCGGATCGGACCGAAAATTAGCGAACCAGCCTCCAATCCTGTTCGGTTGACAATTTGACCCCGGTTTGGGGTCAACCCGGTTAGACCCGGGGTCAATTGGGATCAACCCGATCAACCTGGTGGGGTTAGTGGGTTGACCGGGTTGGCATTTTTTCTTTTGTTTTTAAAATTTTATTTTTTAAAAAATAAAATAATAATTTTTTAATTTGAAAGGTAAACAAATAAAAAATAGAACCCCTTCCCCTATATAGGCACACTTTCGCGTTTGTATCTACTATCTTCTTTTTAATTAGTTTTTAAAAAAGGATGAATTATTTTAAAATTTTAAATTTGAAAGTTAAAAAAATAAAAAATAGAACCACTTACCATATATATTTTGATATTTTATTAGGATGAATATTTCAAAGTTATAAATAATGTTGGAGAATATATTTAATCTGACACAGCAGCAGGAGCAAACATGCATTCCAGCTCTAAGATCAGAATCACAGGCGAGGGGAGAAAGCCAGAGAGCGCTGAAGAAGGCTCGCAAAGAATCTCAGAACAATGAAGAATACGTTTGAAATTCCATTAGGATAAAGGAGTTCGGTTGGAAGAAAGGAATTTATGGATTTTTAGATAATTTTACATATTTTAAAATGATTTTTATGAATTTTGAAATAATTTTTACAGATTTTGAGATTATTTTATTTCATATTGTCATGCGGATGAAATTATCAATCCAACAAGAAATGAACAATTGATATTTTATTAGGATGAATATTTTAAAGTTATAAATAATGTTGGAGAATATATAAGTTATAAGTATATGACTAGTTTGATAATTGTTACTTTGTTAATAATAGAATTTACTACTTAGTTTTTGAAATTTTCAATTTTGAATAGTTTAATTGTGTTGTGCGATTAGATTTATTTTTTTAATTTTTTTATTCTTCATTGGTTTGACCCTCGGTTTCACCCCGTTCTGAACAATTGACCCTTAACCCACTCTTTATCCCGTTCAGTCACCGATCTGGTTTCCTGCATGCAACTCACAGCAGAAGTCTTTATCATCAAATAAAAATTAATTACTTAAAATAAGGTTAAACATTTTAATTAACTGATTAATGTCAATCTGCATATTTATTAAACTTAATCTGACACAGTAGCGGGAGCAAACATGCATTCGAGCTCTAAGATCAGAATCACAGGCGAGGGGAGAAAGCCAGGGAAGCACCACTCCACCACGCGAGAGCGCTGAAGAAGGCTCGCAAAGAATCTCAGAACAATGAAGAATACGTTTGAAACTCCATTAGGATAAAGGAGTTCCGTTGAAAAAAAAGGAGTTTACAGATTTTTAGATAATTTTACATATTTTAAAATAATTTTTATGAATTTCAAAATAATTTTTACAAATTTTAAGATTATTTTATTTCAGGAACGAAATTATCCATCAAACAAGA
The DNA here is from genome assembly GCA_025593235.1 of Vachellia pachyceras. Taxonomy (NCBI): domain Eukaryota; kingdom Viridiplantae; phylum Streptophyta; class Magnoliopsida; order Fabales; family Fabaceae; genus Vachellia; species Vachellia pachyceras. Next base: position 26,235 of record JANTPZ010093270.1, on the reverse strand, counting down.
AACGAACAAAATGATGAGTACTGTCTGGTACGAAGGACAATGACTGAAAGGAGCAGGCAAAATTGAAAAAAAAACGGCCCAATCAATAAATGACCATATAAAATCCTGTAATTTGCCCATCATAATCTGCATATTGTTCTGCACTTTTCATTCTCATTTCAGTCACTTCCTCAATTAATTTTTTGGTTAGATCATTTCTCATGTGCTTCCTTAATGAATACAGTATTATGGCACATGATATAGTATCATCAGATTTACATTACTTTTTTTAAAAAAAAATTGAGTACTGAGAGCATTCCTGGAACAAAAGTTTGTGTAGTCAAAATCATTCCCTGCTTTAGCTGCCAAATCCCAAACATGATAACATGCAATCTCGTTTTCGATCATATCTTCAAAGCCTTTTGTTGCGCCCCAGCTATTTTCAGATTTTCCTGCTCAAACTGGAAGCGATGCTTTCCTCGTGCTCTTCATATATAATCGTACTTGTTTAGTTCTTCCCAATTTAAAACTTTGTAGGAGATCAGAATCATCATTTCCGACAATTGTTCGACCTTCTCTGCTTAATGGCAGTACAATCTCATTTATAACACTCGCTAAAGGGGGTAGCTTCATCGTTCCCAAGCATGGCTCTTTTATTCCTCCCCCTCCCCCTCCCCCTTCCCCTCCCCACATTGCCCTCCCCTCCCCTGCTTGCTCCTAGCACCGTCATCCACAAGACAAGAAAGCCGTTGTTATGGGCCAGGTAGGAACGGCCACAGATACGCGAAATAAGGCCCAATCCATAAAGGAAGCTGGAGGGGAGCTACGTCGCAGTACACGTGAAAGACGTGCTGCATGGAAGTTGAGAGGATAAAAGGAGGAGAAGTTGCATGAGCTAGGGGTGTGAAATCTATTGTGATGTATTCTCTCTCCCTCTCTCATTCTCTTGGGACCCGCTAGGGGTATCTTCCATTTCTCTTTCCTGTCAGTTTACTATCCTTTCTGTTAGTTGTTATTCATTTCAGTTCCACCAAAACCTTATGTTTGCGTTATAACGCTCATTACGTAATTGAATATCTCATTGAATCTGAGAGCTGCCATTATTCGCTTGAGTTCATAACATTTTGGCGCTTTCGTTGAGAGATCAGAATGGCAAAGTGGACCAGATTCAAGGACCTGCAACACGACTTCAAGCAAATGAGCGACCTAATGAAGCAGAGAGACACAGCAACATAGGAGAGACTGGGAAGGATCGAGACAGCCATCGAGGCCCTTGTCCGAGCACCAGACTCACGGTTAGAAAAGGTGGAATTCACTCTTAATGAGTTAATGAAAGATCAACGAGCACAGAGCGACGCCATGAAGCACCTGAGCCAGCTGATAATACCGGAAGCGGCGAGTAGTGGCAATGGCAAGGCGATACTTAACAGCGGCAGCCCTCCACCACCTCATTTTACCACGAACAGCGGACAGCCTCATTTCACTAAGCAAGTAAGAATCGACTTCCCGAAATTTGACGGTACTGATCCTTCCAATTGGATATTCCGTGCAGAGCAATATTTCATGTACTACGAAACACCAGACTATCACAAGGTGGTACTAGCTGCTATAAATATGGAAGGCGATGTAGTGCCTTGGTTCCAGATGCTCCAGAAGGCTCGCGCGATCTACGACTGGGCCTCCCTTACCAGAGCAGTTGAAGCGGAGTATGGACTATCTCTGCTGGAGCAACCACGCTCACAGTTGTTCAAATTAACTCAGACCGGGAGTGTCGATGACTATTGCAGACAATATGCAATTCTTGCCAACCGGACCGAAGGACTGTCAGATGAAGCCAGGATTGATTGTTTCACTAGTGGCTTGAAACCAGGGATCAAGCGAGAGGTGGTCTCGAGACGTCCACATAATCTGCAAAATACGTTCAAATAAAAATAGACATGATTGTTAAAGTTTCTACATCTCTCCAAAAATACGTTCAACAGTATTTTTTTGTAAATCGAGATAATCTTCTTCATATATTTATCTGAACACAATATATGTATGTATGTGTGAATGTTCAACAGCACGTTAAACAATATTTTTCAAAAGCACATTTGACAGTATTTTTCTGTAAATCGAGATAATCTCCTTAATATATTTACCTCGACTTGCGGAATAGAAATTCAGTGCCCTGTCCCGAACACAATTATACACACGTACGTGCGTGCGAATGTTATGTTAAACGAATACCGAATGAATCGGTTTTGCATTCAAATTCTACAGTAATTCTACAATAGCTGCTTTGTCCGGATTTAAACAGAGGAATTACAAAAGAAGGATAAAACGGACTGGAATTTTTGTCCCTTGATGTATGCTACAGTTTAGACAAGAGTCGGTAAGCAAATTACGTCTGTTTCATAGCAAAAATTCTGCAGGATCATGTTTCTTATTAATCTGCTATGCCTGCGCGGTCAACTGCATGAGAGTAAGAAGGAGGCTCTGCCACGCGCTAAGAAGGTGACCACACAAAATATATGAGAAATATCATATTCATTAGGTCTTCCATTTAAAAAAATATTTATGTCATTTATCAAATCGTTAAATAATACAATAGTTTAAAATGTGTGTAAACAGTGTTCATTTATCAAGACTCACAATGATGACATATTTAGCATTATCAAAATATAATAAAAGTACATGGACCTTATCTATAAATTACATGAGCATCTAACCTCAAAAAATAGTGGGTAAACATAAGTTTTTATATATGCTAAATAGTAGTTACAAAATAAACCAGCACTGTTAGTAACAATAATGAGACTCTTCACTGTTCAATCAGAAGTATAAGGTTAACTAGTCTATTTAATGCAAAAAGTAAATTTCTAGTGAATAACGCCCCATTTATACATTTAATGAAATTGAGGAAAGAATCTAAAAAATTTAACTTCAATAAATAACATAAAATTAAGTCTCAAATTCTGGAGGATATATAATCAAATCATTTTCAACACTGCACAATAGACCATTTCTTAGATAATTTCAAGAATGCAATAAAACAACCTGTTTAACATAATCAATTGAAAAATGTAATTTTCAAATCTTATATTTTCCAAGACTTCAACAGAACGGAATAATAAGCGTGGACACACGGTCCATAAGTGTAAATAACTATACGCAGCTCGAGGCCACGGAAACAAATGTGAACACACAGTCCACAAGATATCAGTTCAGGACGGCAGAAGCACCCAACCCCTTGAGCCTCTCAATGATAGAGGGCCTATTCGGGAAAGCGGTAGAGAAATACTTTTACGAGTTACAAGGTAAGGGCTCGTTTGGGAATGGATTATGGAAAACCTAGATTTGAAACTTAGGTTTTCTCTTTCCTACTTTCTCTTTCCTATTTGTTCCTCTTTTCTCTTTCCTACTTTTTATCTCTTTCTCTTTCTTACTTTCCTCTTTTCTATCCACTTTTTTACCTCGGAATCCGTAAAAGCTATAACTTCCCAAAAATAAATCACTTTTCGGATTCTGTGAAACCTAATTTTTATCTCAGATTCTGTGAAACCTAGGTTTCAAACCTGGTTTCCAAACAAGCCCTAAATGTATTAAGAAGATTATCTCGTTTTACGAAAAATATCTTTGAACATGTGTTGTTTAGAAGCTTTTCAAAACATCCCGAAGTCAACTTCCTCCCTGTCACTCCTTTCCTCCTCCGAAGCAAATGGAATTTTCTCACCACTTCAATGAGCTTGGAAATAACCAAGAATCTCTCACAGATTCATCCTCTGAAACTTTATTTGAACTGAGGGACTAAAAAAACGGTCAGCTTTATTAAAAGTCGAAACATCATGCTCAAGTAATGTAAATAATTCAATAATCATCATGAAATCCAATTCCTTTTTTTATACATAAGGAACTGAAATAACAAAGCATAGAAAATAAAAACAGAGCTAATGGGGAGGAGAGAGTCCCACTAAAAGGGTAGACCATTTTGTCAAATCAAATAAAAATATATTAGATTGTGTGAAAAATTACATCCTAAAAATGATAAACAACATTCTGTTCCAACGTTTAAAAATAAATAAAGCTATTTTCACTAAAAGAAAGTCTCGTCAATTACAATGAAGTATATAATGAAACATAGTGCACGTCACTACAATATTTTACTGGATACCAGAGTTGGGAAACGGGCTGGCCCAGCCCGGGTCCGTCACTTTTTTCTTTTTAAATTTTTTTTATTTTTCTGATTTAAAAAAATAGGCCAATTGATTTTTCGGAAGAAAAATGTAATACATCTCTGAAAAATATAATCAACAATGTTTTAAAATACAAAAACATAATACATAATCAACAATCTCCAAAGTAAGTATGTATTTAAGATAAAATAATAAGGTTTAAAACAATATTTGAAGCTATTGAAACCTTGTCTTCTTCCTACAAATAAATATAAAAGGTTTATTTTTAAAAAATAAAAAAACGGGCTGGCGGGCCAGCCCGCCTTAACCCGCGTTGGCCTGTTTTTTGGTGGGCCGCCATTTAGGAGGTCTGAACCCGCCTGAGCCCACGGGTTGGCGGGCTCAACCTATATTCCCGGTGTTACTGGATTCATTTGATTCCACATAACATGATATTATGATAAATTTTTTATACAAACTTATTCGACTATTCTTTTATAATGCACAGTATCGTAGTCTTCTTTATAAGGGAGAAAACTTTTTCTTGGCCGAATGAATTTATAGAACTGGACAAAACCACGCAAGGCATGTTGCAGTCTAAAGCCCTACGTACTTTCTAAGCTATATATCCACGTATTTGAGAAGTGATTCTCAACACAAGTTGAGACAAAACATCTATCATATACTTATCTGGGAATCCGTAAAATTGTTCTCCCAACGAATTCTCACATGTGAATCATAACATGCATGTAAGAACCCTTTCTATTTGCTAGGAGGCGAAAACCATTGTGAATCGATCTAAACTTAGGGTATAAAAAGAAGAAAGAAAGATTCATCCAAATGGGTTGTTGAACGTATCCCAAACCGAATGTATCGGTTTTCCGACATGAAAATTTTGCAGCAATTCTATATTTCCAAAAGAGAAAAACGAACTGAAATTTATAAATACTGTCAGTATATTTTATATATGAAAGTTGTGTCCCTTGATATACTCTAGTTTTCATAACAGTCGGCAAGCAAAAAAGGTCCCCATTCGATAGCAAGAATTCCGCATAATAATTTTGCTATGCATTCTCAATGACATGCGTGATAGAAAAGAGAAGGTTAGGACGTGGAACAGGGACACATATTAAGGGATGTGCCCTTGGAAGGGTCATAGATGATTTCTCCTCCATATCAACACTTCCATTAACCTTCCACTCAAAACACTGAATCATAGCAGCTAGATTCGTTTTCACTACTAACTGTGCCAATGAGGCTCCTGGACAGCTTCTTCTTCCACTACCAAAAGGAATCAGCTCAAAATGTTGCCCTCTCACGTCTAAATTCCCCCTCTGATCACTTGCTTCCTTGCTCAAAAATCTCTCCGGCCTGAACTCAAGTGGCTCCTCCCAAAGCTTGGGGTCTCTTCCAAGTGACCACAAGTTCACAAACAACAACGTTTTAGCTGGAATCTCGTAACCACTGACGTTGCAGCTTTCAGATGATAGTCTTCCTAACAATGGCACCGTGGGATGAATCCTTAGCGTCTCTTTAAATATGGCTTGCAGGTAAGGTAGATTGGCTATGTCAGATTCTTCTACTATTCTACCCATACAAACCACTGAATCAATCTCTTGTCTTGCTTTCTCCATCACATGAGGGTGATTGATCAATTCTGCCATCGCCCATTCTGTGGTTAGGGCAGAAGTGTCCGTTCCAGCCATGAACAAGTCCTACAATATTTAAATTGATAAATTAAATTCAGATATAATAAATAGAAAAGGGCTGCCAGTTCTTTGCACGACAATTTGAATATGATGCATAATTGCATATAGCGGTGGGCACGCTGAAATGAGCAAGTAACGATTGAATATTGGATGGCTTGTCCCTTTAAATTAAGCAAAGAGGTTTTAGAATTGAATAAACCAAACCCACACGCAAGTGGAATAAACCAAACCCACACGCAAGTGGAATAAATCTCATGAATAAACCAAACCCACACGCTCGCCCGTGGGGGCGTGTGATTATACAGTCGGTGCCTCAGGGGATTTTTTTTTTTTTGAAAAAAAACTTTCTCCAACGAGGGCAAGCAATATTTCTGGGCTTCTGGCTAGCCGAATGGGCAAGTTCCTAAAGACCCAATTACAATATAGCCCTTGGCAGAAGAGAATCTACAGTATATACCCCTGTCTACAGTCATACATTTGGAACGACAGTTACAATATTCAAAGAGTTGTAGGATATATTGCTTTTGAAGATCAGAGCTTTAAAAATAAAGAAATCAAACATCGCCAAGAAAAAAGGGAATCGAAGTTAGTAAAACTGAACTTACTGACCAAGACGAAAGCTTTGATGTTCTCCATGGAAAATTTTATCTCAGAAGCCTCATCTTCTTGTATGTCCAGTAAAATATCAAGCAAATCCCTTATTTGACCATCTTCATGCAGCTCCCTCCTTTTCCTTCTTTCCTCTTCATGCTCCTTTATCACCTCCTCCATCAGAGCGTCAAACCTGTCCCGGGTTTCTTTCAGCCTTCTGTTCCGTCGACTACCCTGCAAATTGATGTTCTTAAACAACCAAGTGTAATCAGATAGATTGAACTCCCCTGCGAGTTCTGCCGTGTCAGTCACCAACTTCCTAATTTCTCTGGCTTCTTCATCGTTTCCAGAAGAACATCGGCTCATGATCATTCTTGATATAATACCATTGGCTAACGTCGAGAGCTCGAGACCTACATCAATGGCTTCCCCCGCCAGCCCTTTTCTGAGCAAAACCCCCAGAAACCTCATGGTCTCCTCTCGCCTCACCGGAAGGAGGATGTCGAGGGTACGGCCACCCAGAAGCTGTGACATGCATATCTTCTTCATGAACTTCCAGTAGGGTCCATAATCTGCAAACAGAAAACCTTTGGATCCATACGATAAGTAGCGGACTGCAGCGGTTGGTAACCTGTCGGAGAAATAAGATTCGTGGGTCTTAAGGAACTCTTTGGCGGTCTCAGGTGACGAGGCAACAACACAAGGGACAGAGCCGAGGAAAAGTTGGATGATGGGCCCATAACGAGCGGAGAGATTATGAAGAGCTCGATGTGGTAACGGTAGAAGAAGGTGGAAGTGTCCAATGAGAGGCAGCGACGGAGGGCCTGGTGGAAGACGAGGCTTGCCCTGATATCTGGTTATCAGGGCTCGAACCAGAATGGTGGATACTGCCACTATCAGGATAAGTTGGGTGAAGACTTGGAACGAAGCCATGGGTGAAAAACTGTGATAGGGTGCTCATGATAGTGCGGAGGCAGCTTATATGAATGGTGATAATGATTTGACCTTTCAGCTAATGCTTATTGATTGTCATTAAAATATTAATTATTCCATCCACGAGTCGTTTTTAACTTCCTCATTAATGACTATTGGTCAGTAATGATAATAAATGCCAGGAATTCCTTGATGTTTAGGTGAAAAGTGATCATCTATCTCAATTCATTTAAGTAACAAAAAAAAAAATCGAAGAAGTTGCAAAGCATTACATAGCATCGATCAAAACCTGTTCCCCTCTGATACAGGGTTTGATCATGAACTCACTTGGCAAAAAAAAGAAAAAAGGAATTCGTATTCTATTCTCCATACAAAAAATTGACAGTGATTTTCTAATTCCCATACAAAAATCTGATCCAGTCGAATTAAATTTTTTTTTTTTATAAGGATGATAACCATTACTGTCCCTCTTGATTGTCACTTGGTCTAGTGTAATCACACAAGACCTCAACAGTTCTATAGCTTTTTAACCAAGAAGTTTGTATTTCCTAACGAGTCTTTCTAGTCAGGGTAACGTGAGAACACACACACATGATCTCCTGTATCTCATCAAAAACATTAACAGAAGCATATTGCTTGAAAGATTGATTAAAATTAGGTGAAGACAATAATTTATCAATTTTGTTCACATGTTGAAGATCTTATACCTTCCCATGAGTAAATCAATCTTGATAGGTATTCTAGATGGGATTTACTGCAGAGTCTCGCTGAATAAATGAAAGATTGAAAGAGAATTAGCGTGTTAGATGTAAAAAAGGAAAGTGCGTCCATTTGTCAATCTTTTAATCTGAGACGCGAGGGTCACTAATCAATAGGAGGTAGCCATGAATCAGAGAATATTCAAGCAAGAAAACGATTGTCCACTTTATTAGCCAAAATTTGCACATGTTTCTACTCTAATTAAGGCCAAAAAAAAGAACGTTACGTCTCCTATTACCATTTGATATGTCAATCTGTTTTTAGCAAAACATCTGGTTTGTCGATTTAATCCATAATCATGATATTTATTAAGTAAATTCAAAATCGTTGATAATTGTGCACACAAATAATACTTATTTGATATTCGGTTAACGGGAAAAATTATCCGACCTAAAAAGTAAAAACAATACCACTAAGATGTGCCGTATTTAGTTCCAAAGAAATATTCCATATTTTTATTAGTTGTTGTTCTAATCAAGTTTCTTATGATTTTCGTTTATAATTATGCCCCGTTTGGTAGTAAAGAAGTAGAGCTGAATAATTGGAAATGGAACTAGGACCCATATTATGTGTGTTTAGTACGTTGGAATCCAGTTCTCAATGGAATCCATGGAAGCCAAAATGGTTGGAAGTGGGTTCCAACCTCAGTTCTTTTATCCATTGCCATCTCTACCTTTCCCCTCATCTTCTTTGCCGGTCACCCCTTCATCGACTCAAACGGCGACTCTGGTGACGAACTTCAAACGCGACCTATGGCGACGAAGAACGAACACGACCTCTAGCAATGAACTACGAATACGACCTCTGGCGACCTCTGGTGACGAACTACGAACGCGACCTTTGGTGACCTCTAGCAATGAGCAAGATCTCTGGCGACGAAGAACGAACGTGACCTCTGGCGATGGGACGAACTGATGGTCGGAATTGCTGCGGCAGAGGGGAAGAATTTTTTTTTTTGCAGGAAGAGAAATTTTTTAGAGGGTATATTAGTCTTTTCACATTATAAATATAAATATGTAATTAAAATAATATCACACTTCTTCCAACATACTAAACATACTTTTAATCTCAGTTTCACTTCCAATTCCATCAAAATCAGTTCCGCGTACCAAACGAGGCATTAGTTCTAGGGGAAATTGATGTGCCATTTAAGACTCCAGTTCTGTAATTCTGTGAAACACTTATTATTGCAAGGGGATTTCAACATACCCAAGTCTAATACGGATGATATATAATTTAAGTTTTTTATTTGTAATTAGGAGATTATTTATAGGTTTGAATTCTATGCCGATTAGAATAAAAATATTAAAAATATGAAATAAAACAATCTCCTTCAAACGAATAATAAAAGACATGTGCATTGTTTGAAATGCCTATCCTAACGTGAAAATTGTTATAAGCTGTGTTTGGGGGAGCGTTTATACTCCCCAAAGCACGTTCAATAGTGTTTTTCTATAAAATAAGATAATTTCTTTCACATATTTACTTTGACTTACGTAAAATTACAAGAGCGCGTGGTTCAGCTAGAATATAATTACAGAGGATCACGAGAAGAGATAAAAATTTAAATAGATGAATACAGAACTAGTAATCACACAAAGCAAGGCCTACATACTCACATTAATTAATAAAATAACAATTTGGTTATTTGGAACAAAAGCATCTGATTATTTTCACTACCTGTTTGGAACAAAAATCTGTTACATTCTCTCATCCACCGATTATTTTCGCTGGAAAAAAAGCATCTGATTATTTTCACTACCTACTTAAAGTAATTTTCAACATAGTTATAAGTCTACATCTTTTTCCGAATTCTGATTATTTTTCAAAATTCAATCTGATAAATTTTTTAAAAAAGTGATTTTTAATTAAAAATATTTAAATAATAATAATTAATTTATGAATTTGAGTTTTTTGATGCAATATTCTCCCAAATATTAACTTTGAAATGCACGTTATTTGCACATTTTGATTTTTACGTATCTGTTTATAATTTTTTTAAAAAAATGAAAAGGGGGGTACAGTATAGTATTTGAGTTTTAAAATTAAATATGAAGATGAAGTTGTTGGTTTAACCTAGGGATGAATGTGCATGTAAAGGATTTTTTTTTTGGGTTACATGCATGTAAAGGAGTATTGTGACAATCTTTTTGAAAGTGAATAAATGGAAAAGGTAGTATAGGCACCCAATATTTTGGACCATATAGAAATCATTAACGTTGAAATCCCTAACCCCTAAGATGCTGCATTTCCATGTCACAAATCCAAGACCTGTTGTTAAGGTGGAAAAGACCCTACCATATAATGTAATCTCTTGTAATCATCGAGGTTTGTGCTGACCACCACTTAAAAACCCTTTGAAGCCAATAAGAAGGGGTTGTGATTCTTGGGTGAGTCCTGTTTGTGATTCCTTGTTTTATGCTCTGACAAGTATAAAAGTCCCCTCCTGCATCAACCATGAAAACCGTGTCCATGCTCCATTTAGCAACCCCTTCCATCAAAAGCTGCCCTCTTTAACATCTTTATATCCATTCACTCATTCATTCCTTCTTTACTCGGTGGTCCCTCTCTGTATTTAATTCCATTTACACTGCACCCTGGACAAAAAGAATATGCTCGACTAAGCAAATGATCCGGAATCCGTTAGATCCATCCAAACTCGCCCGCAATTTTTCTCGTTTGGACCCGTCACGGGCAGAATCAAACAGGACGGGTTCTGACTTAAACGGACGGGGCACGGGCAAAGCCTCGGGCTGCCCGTGTCTGCTCGTTTATTTTTTTTGTACATATAAACATACTATAATATAACAATTCTTGAATGCATAACTCCAAGTTGACACTTGGGTCTGATGGTAAAAGTGTTGGACATATATCTCAACCCTCAAAGGCTTTCGATTCCCACCAAGCCCCTTTTTAACAAATTTTAAAAGCTTTTTCATTTCCTTTCCTTCGTAAGCTCCAGAGTCCAGAAGCTTTTTAACAAATTTTTTTTGCCTCGTTTTACTTTCTTTCCCCCCCAAATCCCAGTCAGTCGCATGTCACAGCTCCGCCTTCAAGTCTTCAACCTTCCCTCTCGACCGACCACTTCCTCCTCTTTCTCTCCTATTGCTGTTCACGCCGATGTTCTCCGGCCGCCATTCTCGCCCTTGCTTCCGCCCTCTCCGTCGAAGATCGTCAGGTAAGCAAGGGCCTGATTACCAGGTCGATCGACACTTCCATTTTTGGAATCTTCTAAGAAGAGGAGGTCGTTGTCATCGTCATCCTCTCTCTCGCCAGTGCCAGTCGTCTCTCGTCTCTCTCGGTGCAAACGCAAACCCACTCGTTAGTCGTCGATCGTCTCGCTCGGACGTTCTCAGCCTCAAACGCACTCGTCTTCTCCCAGCCTCTCAATCTGCTCTGCCTCACTCACCGTCACTAGGTTCAGAAAATTTAATCACAGTATTCAATCGCACCCTTTCGATCTGCTTTGCGTTTGTTTGGTGGTTTTGTTTGCTTATCATTTAAAATGCACTTGTTTGTTTGGTGGTTTTGCTCTACCATTGTTCTCCTGTCTTTAGATGGATTTGACCATGTTTTGCTCTGCGAATCGTCCTTCTGTCTTGGGATTGTTCTTTTGTTTGTTATCTTTCTTGCCTCAAATATTAAACGGGCAGCCCGTGTAACCCGCCCGAACCTGACGGTTTCACGCTGCCCGTTTAATACAGGCTCAAACGGGTTTACTACGGGTTCGGGCCCAACCCGAACCCGTCTAACCTTAAACGGGCAGGACACAGGCTGACCATCGGGCCAGCCCGTCCCGCCCGTTGCTCTCCCCTAGACAGCTCCCCCACCCACATCTCTTACTTGGTGTTCACCCAATCGTCTCTCATGTAACACGACTAACACTCAACTCATGCTCATGAGACAGCCACTACCCTGTTCCATATGAAATGTATACTAAAAATATAAACATTTAACTTATCTAAATTATCCATAATACTGCGTTACATAACTTAATGGGCATATATCATCAGAATCATGCTGTACAAAATTCCAAGAACCTGAATGCGGTGGTTAAGAGCTACAAGCTATCCGTATCATCCAGTAATTATAAAAACATTCATATGTAGCGGCTTTCTGCTTGCTCTTCAGCACACAGGATCCTCCTTTGCATGCCTTGTTCATTATGTGTTAGTGAAACCCCCTTAATCTGCATCTGCTTTCTGCGTGCTCGTACATTTGCAGTTCGCCCGTTTCTCGCTCAGAGTCTGCAGAATTTCATTCGTCATGTCAGTGCGGACGCATCATTATTCTGGCTACACTTAATTCCTCCCTACGTACCTTGAATTGTTTCTGAAGATCTTTAATATACATAACAGCCAAGTCCAACATGTCTGCTGTGTTTGTTTGCTGCCAAGAACAATTCCATACAATCACAAACTTCCTCTATACAGAAGATAAAATACAGATCATGAATCTTACCTTGTCCATGCTTGGGACAAGATCTTGCAACTTCTTCATTCGTTCACTGATGCGAGTTCTTCTGACCTGTATCATAACTTGTTCTCAAAATCATCTTAACTGCATGTATTTCTCGTATCTTTAGCAAAGGACTAATAATTACTTTATTCTGTTTCATACAAACAAGTACTGCCACATTTAACTCTCTTTGGCGCACAGAGAGAGAGAGAGAGAGAGATCCTACCCTTTCGGCTATGCTTCGTGGATGAGTGGCACAGCCCCGCTTTGCTCTTATTTTACAAGGAACAGAATCTGGAAATTGAAGAAATTTCTCCACAGCAGCCATATGTGATGGGGTTTTTGGCAAACTCAAGTGATGCGATAACACGTTGACCCGACTTCCGGGCTCAATATTCTGAACATACCAACATGCTTATATCAGGAAGAGGAAACCGAATAAACAAAATTGGATGATATAAATAAACGGGCCCCGGAGAACTAAGCAGCTTGTGTACATACCTGAGCGTCAGAATACAGCTTCTCATTACCAGTTTGATCTCTTCTAAAACCAGTGATATCTCCTGAGACATGAGGGGTATCATTCCAGGAAGCAAAAGGGAAGCCAGGGCCATAATACCTACTATCACCACTGCTATTAGTTCCCACCCTACCATCATCTGGGCTCGTTGCTCCAATGCCCTCACATTCTATTTCAGAGATCTGGGACAGGGCTCCCTGGGAGGTAGTTCTTGGTGAGATGCTAGTCTGATTCTTCAATCCGCCGATAGATGGAGTAAGTACATCATTGCTACTACCGTTTACCTCACCGTAGTCTCTTACCCCTTTAATGGTGTCATGCCCTGCAACTTACAAATAACCTCCTTTTAAAAAAGCCACGAAAATCAAATATACTTTCCTTCAAGAAAGAAACAGGGTCAGGTATCTATCATCGCTTCATGGATCCTCAACGTGAAATTACGGCCACTGAGTCAAACATAATTTTAAAATTTCTAATCCGACGTTTGTGACTACATGACAGCCATGGGAAGTTATTTGCGGTTGAGATAGAGTTGAGCTGGATGTTAGAAAGGGCAATCACAGAGGCATATGCAATTCGGATCACCAGATCCCAAATAATCATAAAATAGAATCGCTTGTCCACAACAATATCAAATTATGTTAAATTCCTTAAGCTAGAATTCCATATGCTTATAATGCTCGATCAATCATACTGTCAAATTGTGAAATATAATTTCGATGCAATTTGTATCTCCTAGAGTCCTAGTTAATAAACTAACTGAAAGAACGTTAACTATTTTGCTAAAAAGCAGCCTAAAACGGAAGCAGAAGAAATACTGTACCATTAAGAAATGAGATGTTGGAGAAAAGACCAGCAGGGGAGCTACTTTGCCTAAGAAGAGGCGAAGCAAAGCCTTTTGGTTGAGTTCCTTGATCCACTCCCATTGAGCCCATCAGTCCAAAGGAGCCATCCATGGAAGAACTGTGCCTTGGATAGTGAGGTGGTAGCCCTCCGCCACCATAGCCTTGCTGGGAATTCATACGGTTCAGAGGAGCCACCGATGGAGATTTAGGAGGTTTGTGTTCGGATTCGAAATCTTGAAAGCTCGGCGACGCTGTATCGCTGCTATTACTGCTGTTTGCGAATCTCGAAATTCGTCTCTCTGATTTAACAGAGTCAATAGCGTGTCTGAAATTGGAAAGAAGCGAGCTGGGCGCAGAGCGAAACCGAGCCAATCCTGAATTGGATTTATGATGTTGGGGCTGATAACTCTGATGCGAATTCAAATCCATGAATGCCTCTGTTGTTCGCCCTGTTCCTGATTGTTATAGCTTTTAGGAAAAGGTAAAAGTCACCCGGATATCACAAATTCGAGAATCATTATCTAAAAGACCCGCCGCTTTATCCAATAAAATTCTGAGAATTTTTGTTGTCTTCTTCCTTCTTTTAACTTTCTGAGAGGAATTTTCAGCTTGCTTTCCAAGCAGGGCGGGATAAGATCGTGTAAAAGAAGCATCCAAAGCGAACAAAACCCTAGACAGCTCAGGAAAGAAAGCCGAAAGGTGAGTTGGGGCAGAATAGATACAAAGATCCTGTGAGAAGGACAGACAGATTATATTATCCAGAGGTGATTAGCTGCAGCTTTAGAGTTGCTTTTGGAAGCAGATAAAATCACACGAATTAAGAGCACAGAGACACAGAACAAGAGAATGAAGAACGCGAAGAAGAGATGTGCAAGAGACGAAGGCAATATTTTGATGTTGGAGCTGCTCCAAGTTCAGCCAACAATAAAGTACAGAAAGACAACATCCACTGATACACCATTTCCGACCGCCTCTCTTTTGAGTGAGCGATTCCTTCATTTTTTTTAGGGAAAACAGCGCTAAGGTCCCGAGAAAGCACCATAATATCAAAAAAATCTGGTAAAATTGACCGTCTCATGAAAGTGATATACGTGTTTAGAACTCCGATTAGAGAAAAATTTACAGATTTTTATATGATTTTACAGATTTTAAAATGACTTTTATGGATTTTAAGATTGTTTTTGTCTCAGGTTACATGCGTCGTTGGGGAACAAAGTTCCCAAACAAGTAGGTATTCCCCACTTAAACATATATGTCTTGTACGAGTACCCGTGTGTCTTTAAACAAAAAGCGTATTCCCTACTTAAAACTCTACATTTTGAAAACATTCTGAAAACGGAGAGAATCAGCCGTTTAAAACCCATCGTCGCTCCTCTCCACGTGTAACTTCTCCTAAGTACTCTTATGCCCCGTTTGGTATGCGGAACTGATTTTGATGGAATTGGAAGTGAAACTGGAAGTGGAATTGAGATAAAAAGTATGTTTGGTAGGTTGGAAGAAGTGGGGTATTATTTTAATTTAATATTTATATTTACAGTAGAAAAGACTAATATACCCCTACCAATAAAATCCCTCCTTCCCAACAAAAAATCCCTCCCCCTCGACGGAGAAGCCATAGAAGCCCGAGATCGTGTTCCTTTTTCTCCCTTGAACGAATGACGGCGGCGTGATGGTGAAGCTCAAGAATGAATGGTGGCTATGTGGTTTCGTGCGTGTTGAGGCAAGAGAGCATATGACGGCGTCTCTCTCTTCTTCCCTCTCCTGAAGCAATGGCTGCGTGAAGTGGAAAAGAATGGACGATGGAGTTGGTGGCTGGTGAGGCAGATGGAAACTGGTGCGTGGGAGGAGAAGACAACAGTGGCGGCATCTCTGCGAGCTTCCCTGCGCGGCTGCTCAGCATGTGGGAGAGAGGGAAGAAGTTGTCGCCGTCTCTCTCTCCTCGTGGCGTTGTTGCTCAAGGTGAACCGTGGCGGCGTCTTCTCCAGCTGAGGGAATGAGCGTGGTTGAGGGAGAGAATAATCGACGGCGGCTATGTGAGTCTGGTAGTGGCGAGAGCCGCTACCTGAGAGCTTGAGAATTTTATCATCGCTACCGTTCGCCTCCACCTTCGCGTTCGTCCTGTTCCTCGGTAGGTGGAAGTGGGTCATCGTCGTCGCAGGTCTTCATCGGCTTCACTCACCGTCGACCTCCATCGCCTGCAATGGAGAAGAAGAGGACGAGGGCAAATATGGTAATGAGGCAAAGAGATGGGTCGGAACTCAGTTTCATGGGGTTGAGGATGGAACCGAGTTCCAACCTTCTTGATGGAACTGGGTTCCACCGGGAACCCAGTTCCAATGCACCAAACGCACATCCACACCAATTCCGGTTCCAATTCTAGTTCCCAGGCTTC
The DNA here is from genome assembly GCA_025593235.1 of Vachellia pachyceras. NCBI lineage: Eukaryota > Viridiplantae > Streptophyta > Magnoliopsida > Fabales > Fabaceae > Vachellia > Vachellia pachyceras. The sequence continues at coordinate 9,895 of JANTPZ010093270.1, read as the reverse complement.
AATTCCTAGGTACCAAACGGGCCATTAGGGATAATGTTTCAAAATGCAGCGTTTTGAATAGGGAAGTATGTTTTCTGGTTAAGTGCATTAGAGTAATTGCATAAAACATTTATTGCTCGTTTGATATGCAGAATTCATTTTGATAGATATGAAAATGGATATGGAACTGGAAATGGAAATTGATATGGAAATGCAGTTTAAAAGTATGTTTGGTATATCATGAAAATTAGATATAGATTTTTATATGAAAAGACCTAAAAACCCTTCAAAATTCAAAAAATCCTTTTTTTTTTAATTTTTTGTAGATTTAAAATGAATTCCATGCATTTTTATCCAATTCTACACTTTACCTCATAGAATTAATTTTCATGCATTATGATTGAATTGGCTTCCACGTGGAAGTCAATTCCATTGTACCAAACAAACTCTATCGTAGAAATAATTTTCATTTTTATATCCGTGCACCCTAATTCCTTCGCATCAAACAAACCATTATATATCATTGATGTTCCATGGACACTTCGGCAAGAGGATCAATTTTACGGGATTGTTTTGATATTATCATGCTTTTTGGGACTCTTGTGCTGTTTCCCTCCCTTTTTTTATATCTACAAGTATAACTATGCCCCTCGCCATATCCTCGCTTCTATTTCCTTGTTTTTCCCCCTCGCTTCAGTTTCCGAGCTTGCAAGTCAACCATCGCAATAACAGCAGTACCTAGTTAGCTGGCTACTCCTAAGCCACCTAATACAGAATTTTGACGGTAGAATTAATTTTAATTTTAAATGTAAAATCCCATTTTTATATTTATTATTTTTTAAATCACTCAGATGCACCTTAACAATAATCAAATAAAGGGTTAATAGAATAATTATGTCATTTTAAAAACATACAATATTAATTAATTTAACTAACTTATTTAATTAATTAAATTAATTAAAAAGATGTTAAATTAAATGAGTATAATTGTTTTGCTTGAGCAGTATTTAATAGTATGTACAATCAATTAATCGTTGTTATTTATTAAAAAGGTTTTTTACTTTTTTTATGTGTCTTATTTATATTCCTTAGCATCAGCAGCACACCCGCCTAGCAAAAGAATGGCTGAATAAAGCTAAGCAGATTATTTTTGCTTCCGCAGTGGGGCGAGACGACCTTTTTTCTTGGGCGAAGAAAGCTTTTAAATCCGTGTTTATTTGAAAATAACTTGTTAAAGCTTGTTTAGATGTGATTTTAAAAATAACTTTTACAGATTTTGAGGTAAAACCTAAACTTTAGAGAATAGATTTTGAAAAATAACTTTTACAAATTCCGAGACAAAACCTAGATTTTAAAAAGTGATTTATGTTTGTGAAGTTATTAGCTTTTACGGATTCCGAGGCAAAAAAGTGGGTAGGAAAGGGGAAATAGAAAGAAAGAAAAAGTAGGAAAAAGAAAACCTATGTTTCAAATTGAGATTTTGTAACCAAAATAGCTTTTAAAAAAAATTTTGTTTGGACAAAAATTTAATTTTAAAATAAAACTTAAATTTAAAAATCAAATTTAAATTTTAAAATTGGTTTCAAAACACGACCTTAATCACAATTGATGTAAATGAATATAAAATTCCGTAAAATGACTTTCACACCACCAAAACAATGAGTGAGCAAGTCGTGGGTAGCATTTTCGATGTTCGATTTTGACGTCAGGAGCAGTTGGGGACCCTGACGTTGAGGGCAATTGGCCAGTGAGAATGCATTGGCCAGTATGGATATGTGTATTCCTATTTTTTTTTATAACCCATCCCGTATTTTGAGGTATCCGGGATTCATTATTCGCTTCATACTAATTCGAACCCCCGTGAAAAGACCTTACGGTGGTAGCGAGGTATCGATGGGATAACCTCTTTGAGGTTGCGTTAATTATCACGGCTGTCACTCCCCAAGATTTGAACCCTCGTTCTAAAGAATGCTGGTAATAACCCTTGCCAACTCTACCAAACGCCCATTGCTACGTGTATTCCTATTTAAACAGACACGTCGTGTCGCTATAACGAGTTGTACTTCTTCGTTTTTAATCGTCATTAGATCAAAGCCCATAGATTAACAGCGCTGCGGTTTTAAATTGTACAGGGCTTAGGCCAGTCCAGAGGTAATAAAACATACACCTTAGAACCAATTCTTAAAACGAGATTAAATATAAAGAGCTATTGTTACCGTGAGTGAACTAATGATCCTGATTCAGGGGTGCAAACTATATTTATTAATTTAATGAATTTAAAATTAATAAATGAGTGGGTGTAAAATAAATCATATAATACTAATATATATCTAATTTTCTAGAAGTTAGGGGTGTGGCTGAACCGCTCAACAATACGAAGGTCTGCCCTTGCTGTGAATTGTACTAATTCAGTACTCGGAAAAAAAGAATTGAACTAATTCAGCAATAGATACTGTGCTTGTTTGTGAAAGTGAAAAGTTATTTTTTAATGTGATTTACGATTTACGAGATAAATACGTAAGAAGGGTTTTATCTTGGCTTTCAACATAATCCCAAATAAACCCGTATTTATATATGAATTTTAGAATAATTAATAGTATTTCATTCGCAACGGGAAATAATTAGTATAAATTTGTAGGATGTAAGATTAACGATTTTTAGGAGTTGAAATATTATTAGTAGGCATAATATTGATAGCGTGTCATGTAAGTATTTCACTTATTCAGATCCCGCAAATACGATTCAATTATTGAAAAAATAACTTTGTGCTTGTTTGAAAAAGTTTATTTACTCTTAAAAGTACGTTCAACAGTATTTTTCTGTGAAACGAGATAATCTCCTCCAAATATTTATCTCGACCTGCGTAAAAGTACTTCTCTACCGCGTTCTTAAACGGGATCATTAATTGATTACAGAAGCTAATTTTTAACTCTTGACTGCTTGGTATAAAAAAAACTTTACAGTGCATTGTTTCGAGTGAAAGGTTTTGTAGCATAAGGGCTTGTTTATCTTCACTTTTAGAAATCTATATTTGGTTTCAAAACCTAAATTTTCTTCAAGTACAAACATTTTTCTGAAAAGCTATTTTGGTTATAAAACCTCGGCTTGAAACATAGGGTTTGAAATCTAAGTTTTCTCTTTCATACGTTTTTTTCTTTCTTTTTTTCCATTTCCTTTTTTCTACTTTTTTCCTTCTTTCGATTTCCTCTTTCTCACTTCTCTTTTCTCTTTCATACTTTTCATTCTTTCTCTTTCCTTTTTCCTACATACGTTTTGCCTCGGAATCCATAAAAGCTAATAACTTCCCAAATATAAATCACTTTTCAAAACCTAGGTTTTACCTCAAAATCTGTAAAAACTATTTTCCAAAATTTGTTCTCCAAAACCTAGATTTTACCTCAAAATTTGAAAAAACTATTCTGAAAATGAACTTTAAACAAGCCTAATAACAATGTGAAAGAGACCTGCAGAGGCTGTAAATATTTCTGGAGAAGTTCACAAATGAGAGCCTCTCAGCTTCAAGTATTCTATATTTCTATGCCATTAATGGATGCACCATTTAACCTTGAACAAGATTTTAGTTTTTTTTCCCCGGGTTGAACACATACAAACCTAAAGGCTACGCACGAGTGCATACTCATGTGAAGTAATTTCACTGTACCTACATACACGCATATGAATCCGGCCGATGTCTGGGGCCCAAAAAAAAAAATAATGCAGTGATATGTATGCATGGACATCCTGTAGGCGGTGACGACCAAGTCTGTCAGCGGCCGGGCTGCGATTAGTCAATTGCCAATTATAATAAGCATGTACAGTCAAATATTAAATAGATGGTATTGATAATAACAATCTGAGGGTGGGGTAAGGATTCAACGATTAATGATTAATGAATGATGGGGAATGGATAAGACAGAACCGGATGCAGACCGGCAACGATGTACACAGAAGAGAACATGCTTACCAGGACAGGATGAAATACAGGTTTGGGTGAGTGTAATGGTCCTTTTCGAAGAGATCGATCTTGGTAATTATCTACGGTGGAGATTAATACGGTTAATCGGAACAAATAAAAGACGGCGAAATTCACTGATGTCACCACCGTGAGAGCCGTCGCTTCTCTGGTAGCTTCCTCGCTTTCCCATGCACCGTCCTTCCACAAATAACCCCCGGCACTCCTCTCCCGCGTCCTCCATCAAAGAGCACACAGCACGCAGTGAAATTTGGACACATGTTTATATATGCAGAACCTGTTGGTGCTACGTATACATCTATGATCAGCTGTTTCAAAAAGAGATTTGGCGCACCAGATCAATCAAAATCTCTGCAGTGAAAAGTAAAAGGAGAAGAGGGTGGCAATACCATAAAATAAAGTGCCCAAGGCACCTCCCTCATTTGGATACGAATAAGGCGGATTCTGGAGACATCGACACCATGACGAATGATGACTTTTATGCATTATTGAATCCGTTTGAGAAAGTATTTTTACCTGAGTTGAAATAAATATGTGAATGAGATTATCTTATTCTAAAAAAATACTGTTAAATATACGTTTGGGGAGTGCATAAACAGCTGTGATTGTTGCTACACAACTCATTATTGGATGGTAGCAGTTCCTCCGTCCTATCCTCAGCCTGGCAAGAGTGTGGTGCCGTGAATCAACACATGTACACGTCAGCACTTGTTTTCCAGGCCTTTCATTCAGCAATCCAAGTGCCATGGGAGGCCCATAGTAATCCAACTTCAGCTCAGCCCGCACATCCGCAAACTCCAAGTATCAAACCCATTCATCAATGAGTGGAGCTCAGGCTTTTAATCCTCTATCTAAATACTATATGAGTATGCAGCCACGCACGCCCGACACAGCTTAAGGAACCCAGCCACAAATCATTATTATCTCTGATGCAGAGGGAGTTGATCCTGTCAATCTCGACATGGTTTGATGTGGATTTGGATTATTTCTTGTCGTTGAGAGAAAATTTAAGCCAAAATATTTGGATTTGACAACAGGATCGGTAACATCATTCACGAATAATCGGATTGACGGGGAGAAGATTTAAGCTCCTCTGTATAAAATTCATGGTTCAAATATTATAGATGGAAAAAAAAATTCCTTTGGGAGAGCTATCCAATTGGAGTCGTTAATATTTCAATTTGGTCAGATAATTTTAAATAATCATAGTTGCAAAAAACAAAGTGTTTGTATAGAAAATTATTTTGATGTATTAATTTATAAATTGAGCGCAAAAGGAATGTTAAAGGAGAAAAGAAAAGGAGGAGGAGAGCGTGACTGGCCGGTGACCGGAACCGAAATCGCGGGTCAAACACTAAAAAAGGGCACCAAAACCTCTATGTTTTGAATTTGGGATTCTTGCAGTTTGCAGCACGGTCTCCCTCCACTTTTTATTAGAAACCCTACTTACTCGTTACCTGCGTCCTCCTGTTCTGCTCTTTCCTATTTCATGGGTTGGACTTTGCTCTTTTGGCTTCTTATCTGTTTCCCTCTCAACATTGCCCTCCTTGCCTCTACTTTCTACCAGGTATTTTTTCCCCTCCTCTCACTTTACCAACTGCTTCTCTCCCTGCCCATCTCTCTCTTTTCACCCCCCAGAAGACAAATTTTGCTGCCAGTGTGATTGCAAGACACGATTCAAGTTACTTATTTTCCTGCTCAGTGAATCCTAAGTTCTGATTTGTTATCCTGTTCGTTCCAGATTTTGATCTTAACCGACTTGGAAGCTGACTACGTCAACCCATATGATGCTTCATCTCGGATCAATTACTTCGTCCTTCCTGAGTTTATCGGGCAGGGGCTACTGTGCGCTCTCTTCCTCTTCACAGGGCACTGGTTCATGTTTTTGTTGACCCTTCCCCTTGCTTGCTATCATGCGATGCTGTAAGTTTGATTTTTATTTTTGCATGATCTTTCCCCTCACGACATGCTTCTAATTCTGCCTGGAAGGGATCAATTTCTCTCTATTGTTATCGTTGTTATTTTCTCTTGAATTAATTCTTATTTCATTATTTCATGGTTGGATGCTTCTGGAAGACGGGTTCAATGTGCCACCTAGCTCCCCGTTTCGATTTTTTACTTTTAAATCTATAAAAATGTTGACTAAAATGCTGAAATCTTTAAATGAATTTACAATGCCAGGTATTTGAGTGACAGCTGAATTACTATATGCGATTTATTTTTAGTCTGTCGCTTCATATGAATTTAGCCCAAGGATTCATATATTCCCTTGTCATGAGCATCTTATTTCAATGGCTCAGGTATATGAAACGGCTGCATCTCCTTGACGTCACTGAAGTGTTTAGGGTACTTAATGCTGAGAAGAAGTATCGTATTTTTAAGCTTGCCTTCTACTTATCTCTCCTTCTCATCACTGTATTCAGGTTTGTCATTTTTCTTAAAATAGAATGTGCTGATCTTTTGTACCTCGACTTGCGATTTCTCTCATGCTATCAAGTGTACTCTTTAATTAAGGCTTTCCGGTAGGGACCAACTTAATGATCTTAGAATCTGCATTGTAGATCAGACACCTAGAGTTCTCATTGGATAACCTAAAGCATATGATCTTTGTCATTCTCAGCCTAGTGGGTATAATCTCAGAGAGAATTTTCCGATTGAGAGAAGCAACGATGCTTAAGGGACAGGATCCAGGATGCAAAGCATATTGATGAGTTTGTATTAGTGTATGCAGACGTCACCAATGGCATGCATGAAAGAAGACATACATCCTGAAGCGATATTAAATGTGTAGAATGTGCATCCAACCTTTCCTTTAGGATCATCTATGATATCAACATACAACATCAAAATTAAAGTTAATCTAGCTAGACCCTTTTCTGCTTCATCCTGCTTCAGTACAGTTTTATCAAGTCATCTTGCTATCCGTGTGGGGTCTGGCCTGATCCGACCATTGGTTAAGTTAAAATACAGCCTGGTAGTGAAGTTGGAGTGAACTTAATTTATTTAGTTTCCTAGTTGCTTCTTTAGGTCAGAAAGACTTTTGAAGCATCTCGTCCAATCTAAAACTTAATTTTGACCTCAAAAGTATGTGAATCCACAAATTTTTATTCTTTTTTATTTTGGCCAAAAACAAATTTTCATTCTCAATCCTTACCTATCAAGCCACTTCGAGACCTGCCATCTTGGGTCACGTTGGTGGACATATGGATCCTTGAACGTAATAGTGAAATTTTCTATCATATTCATAACAGTTGTTGGTATCTCAAGGTCGTGAATATTTGTGCAGAGAGGGGGTGTTCAGGGTTGGTGAAAGATGGCCATTTCTGAATATGGAATATTTGAATTCTATAGAAGGCATTTGTTCTCTAGCCTTATCTTTTGCCATTCAATTTTGATATGTTTTCCTCCCTTCTCTTGCGATCATCTTCTAGCATTTCATTTTCTGGGATAACTAAGATATGCGCGCACTGTTATTTTAAAATCTGTGGTATCTGTTTAATTCTACATTTCATTTTGTACTTTGTGAATAACATTCTTCATGTCTGGTTATATGCATCAACCCCAAGGAATCTAATGGAAAAATTTCCTGCCCACTTTCTCTTTGCAGGCTTACCTTATTTATTGTGTACTATTTAGATCTTGATGATGACTGATGAATCTTCATGTAACCACTATTTGAGCAATATGACAACGGCTCTGTAAGTTGCTTCTTTTTTCTGGTCCATTTTGTGGATATTTTGGATAGTGTGTACTATTTTTAAAAGTCAATTGGGCATAGAAAAAGATTTTTTAGTCATTGGCTTGAATGAATATTAGCAGCTGGGATATAGTCATCGTTTAAATGAGAGATAAAGGTTATGTACTTTTTTCGAAGTCACATTCCTTGGAATGTTATAACATGTAAAAACCTTTCTGCACGAACTCTGCTAGCTAGTTAAAACAGTTGAGCTTTTCTTGAAAGCTACATGAGAAAATATGGCTGAGCTTCTCTAAGACCTCTCGTATGCTTGTTTGCCTTATCTAGTGGCGCTGAATCACAATTCCAAGGGAAAGATGTGTCACGCCCAGCCATGTTTTGTCTTTGTTTTTTTTTTGTTGACTTCTGCATGGTAAGCTTGGGACAATTTAAGCCTTCATGGGCTTACCATGAAAATCAAATCAGCGAGTTCTAGTCTCTGCTTTTTTGGGCACAAAGTCCTAGTTTGGTTTTAAGAGGGGAGAGAACGGCATCCTGAATCCTTATCCGTTATTGGGACAGCTTCGCTTCGATAGACTCGAAATACCTCCGTCAAAGAGGCATTTATTCGGCCCTGATTAAGTGGTGGGTTAGATGGGCCTCCTAGAAATAGGACACCGTCCTTTTTAGGTGCGTGCCTCAGTTTCTTTGAAAATAAATAAAAAGTTCCAAATAGGCGTCGCTTATGCAACGGTGCTTTTGCCCCATCCTTTTTGAGGAAGCTTAGGATAATAAAAATAAGTCTTTTTTCCTGATTTCCAAGATGTGAATTTGATGAGTAAGGTGAGGAGCTATTTCTTAGGCTCAGGGTGGTAAATGGTAATGTTTTCCCAGTCGGTCTCATCCGTTTTGCCGTTATTTTAGCAGGGCAACCTGAAGCTGATTCGGATGATATTGGCGGCCCATGTAGTGTGTGTGTGATTATTCACTACATAATCGTTATCTATATGTAATATCAAGCTCAGTAGCAATTGCGCTATTTATGAGCTGAAAAATATGACTCGCTTAGACTTGGATTTCGTGCAAAGCATGGATCTACAATCTAATTAGTTACATGTAATATGAACAAATATTTAGTATATCAAATATAAAATCAATATGAATTCATATTATTTATTAATTATAAAACAATATAGCTTACTTTAGACTTGATGTGATACAAGGGATGCAAAATCTAGTTAATTGATTTCAAATGTGAGAAATGAGCATGTGGTATACCCAAAGTTATGCAATAAATGTTGAAGTAAACTACATCCCTAAAATGTTCATGGCAAGAAGCAAATGAAATCTGATTGGTGCTTAATAGATTCAATCTATCAGGAAAATGTGTGTTGTATTTTATTTATGATTATAATGACCTCAAAACATGAGTAGATAGGCTTAAATCGGATGCTAGTGGTGGAGGGAACAGTCAATGGGAGGGTAAAATGAGAAGGGGGGTGGGAGACTTTTTTTTTTTTAATAAGCATGTGTATTATCTTATTGTAAGTAATTCTATTTAAAATACTGTCATATATTAAATGTAAGCATCGGTGTTCCAATGAAAATTCAAGCTTTGATTTGTCATGTTGTAAAGAATCGGTTTATTTGTTAGTGATGGATATGAGAGATGGAGATTGATGCATGAGAAGGAGGAGGCCACGCAAATCATGTGGACTGTAGGCAGTTTCACAACAGTATGCATTCCTTGTTCTACCAATTACACTTGTGTAGTATATATGGTCACATTCAACCTCCATAACTTTTTTTTTTATACATAAAGGAGAGCACAAGGCTCAGAAAAAAGGAAATTACATAACATGGGGAGAATATCCCAAACTATCTCTCACGCACAAACTCTGCAAGTGGTGCGGACACTCATAATAAATTGCTGAGGAGGAAATAGCTGCCTTAGCTAGCGCATCTGCTAAACAGTTCTACTCCCTCGGAATATAGTGAATGATAACATTACACTGTCAACCTCCATAACTTTTTTTTTTTTTTTTTTGATACAAAAATTTTAGGCAGGGGGTTGGGCTCACCCACAAGCTAAGGGCAGGGCGAAATCTCCCTTCCTCTTAGGTCATACCAATGTTGGGCAGGGCGAGCCGTCAATTACCCTCAGGCGTTTACCTAAACACCCAGGAGCTAGGATGCCTCCCCAAGCGCCGCGACTAGAGCCACAACAAAGTGACCTTCCCAGGTATCGAACCCTCTCCCTTTGGTGA
>JANTPZ010093269.1:0-12912 GCA_025593235.1 Vachellia pachyceras | reverse complement strand
ATGTAAATATATTGGATGAAGCTAAGTTCAGATGTAGGACTGAGTTGATAGTTTGTAGCCAGAAATAAGGGAGGAAGCAGCAGCAACAAAGAAGGCCAAGAAGGAGAAGCTAATGGCAGTGACAGAAGTGTCTGTGAATATATTGTCTGATCCTTCCCTCATTCTGTTTGTAAGTGGAACCGCCGATGATGCTGATGACATCAACAAATACGCCATTATCTGCATTTTATTCCCACATCAAATTATACAATTACTCTTGTCAATATTACAAAACAATTACATATCATCACTTATTATAGTACTTCAAATTTTGAACATTGTTTTTTAAAAAAAAAATCATACATCTCATGTAATTTGGCCGCTTTCACGGTTTCTCTTTTGTTGACACAAGTAAGAGAACCAAATTAAAAAATTCTTGAAATGCCATTGACCTTTATAGTCATATAAATAACATCACATGTTCATTGACTTGGTAATTTTCTTTTAAAAAATTGATAGTATTGGTGAAAGTCATTGCTAAAGAGCATATTTATTCACCATAATCAAATTTATTTATGCATTCTATGCACTAACTGACCCTTTTTCATGTAACTTATCAATTCAGCCAACAAAGCTTTCAAGTTTGAAGCATTCAAATGAAGCGTCGGTCTACCTCCAAAATACAGGCCAACTTAATTATAAGGCGGGGCCATGTGGAGATAAAAAAAATTACTTATATATTATTTTAAAAAATATATATTACTAAATATAATCTTTAATATAAGAGTTGGTCGACTTTTATTAAAAAATTTAAGGAAACTAAATATATTACTTAAAGATATTTATATTTATTATTTATCTCTAAACTAATTTACCTAACTTATAAATTAATATAATCTAGTTGTATACATGAATAAATATGTATTTTGCTTTTTTCCCCTAATATTTCAATAAAAGTTAACTGTTTACAACCAGTTAGACACATTTTTTTTTTTTGACATGGTGATATGAACAGTCTTGTCTATACTTGACAAATAGATCAGACTTTCGTTTTCAATCCCGTCGTAGGGGTAACTTAGGAACCAAGTATATCATTCGTAAACTACCGATTCAATAACCTTTTACGTGTAGCCCATCCTAACAATATAATGCCTGTTTGGGAAGCCATTTTTTCAAACGGTGCACGTAAGTTTAGATAAAATTATCTTGAAATCTGTAAAAACCATCTTGAAATCTATAAAAACCATCTTGAAATCCGTAAAACCATCTTGAAATTCCCAAAATGCCTCAAAATCTGCAAAATCCATTTTGCCAACGGAGTTACCAAACAAGCACATAACCTTTAATTAAAGGTAAAGTGTAAATTTGCCCAGATGCTGCTGGTAAATTTTACTTGTGGATGGTGCATAAATAGACATTATATTTTTTAAATGGAGCAAAATGATCAAAATAGTTAATTTGTCTAACTATTGTTAGTGTCTTTCAGGTGTGGATCCTACTCACTGCCAGATTGGCTGACAGTTGGCTTTTAAGAACATGTTCATTATTCATTAGGTCCTTGACACTGAAATTTTCCCTTCTCGTAAGCTTGGTCATGACTGAACACAAAGCTTCGTGTTTCATTACAAAGCTTCGTGTTCAAATTTCCTGCACCTAAATAAACATTGTTTACCAAATTTACAAATTTGCCCTTAATTAAATTGTGTGACATGTTAATATAATTTTATACAAATCACTTATGACGTTAAAAACTCCATCCTATATTTAACGTGGTGTTTCATTACATAATTAAATAATTAACAGAAATCAATGTTTTGTAGTGTGTAAAACAAGTTCAATTCAATATTATAACGATATCTCAATTATCATTAACGAATTCATAGACGTTTTAGAAGGATCATAGTGCGTCAACACTTGAGAGACTTGAGAGGACATATATGGCATTTTCCAAACAAATAAATAAATGACCAATTAATAGAGACTGAAGGAAGGAATGGGAAAAACCTGATCACCAATGAAGTCCAACAACAAAGCTGTTTTTGGCTGAAGAAAAATCTTTCCGGTAGAGATTTCCTGAACTTGCCGGAACACTTGGCCGCCGGTGTACAGTACCGATAGAATCGATATTGCCAGAACATACCTGTGTCCCATTAAAATTTTGAGAAATCCAGAAACAAACAAAATAGAACTTGCATTTTTCAGTTATTGAAACCCCTAAACGGTAATCAAATTTTTAATAAAAACCCAAAAATTTCCATCCATCCGATGACGAGAAAATATGGAATAAAAAATGAAAGGAAGATAGAGATGGGAGATTGAATTGCCTATACTCCTCGTATCTATCGAAATTTTTCCAATCGCCATGTTTATTGAAAGCCATGACGATGAAAGTGATGAGCGAGAAAAACAGGGCAATCCCTCTCAATCCCAGTGAGCCTCTCTTCAACAAATCGTCCCTCTTCCATCGTCTTAATATCCCGCCGACGCCTCCGCCCCCGTCCATTTGTGGCTGGGCTTGGCTCTCCACATAGGGTAAAGGCGACGCCGGAATCTCGTTGGCCGCAGATGAATTGAAATTCGTCTTGGTCGGTGAATCGGGAAGCTTCGACATCTCAATCTGATTTTTCAGAGCTCGCAGATTTCAGAATGAAGTAATAGAGATGAATGGAACCGAAAGGAGAAAGGAGAGTTGGATTAGTTTGCTTGAGATGGGAAAGTGTATAATCTGTTAAATGTCTTTGGCTGGGAAGTTAGGAGGGAGATCAAATCGTTAAGGTAGTTAAGGGAGCGAAGAGCGTGGCGTGTAGCGCATTGGCGGGATGACGTGGCATCGAATGAATGGCCGAAACTGGCGAACACGGCAAGGCATTCACACTCGATATTGATCCAGCTGTCCAAAGTGGACCCACCACCGAAACGACGAGAGACCAATGTGCTTATTCGTCGTTTTTATATTATCATAATAACAAAATTTAAAAACTTTTCTAGATTATTCTCCCAACTGTCGGTTGTTCTTATACATACTCCCTCCATTTTATTATATTTATCTTTTAAGATTATTTTACACTAAAGATAAAACATATTAAGTGCCCTTTGGAAAATCATTGGTTTAATACAATTTTTTCGGAATGTATTTTTTTACTAGATCAGAGTATCCATCGCTGGCAGCAATGACAAATAGATACCTCGATGGGTGGGACAGCTGCCATTGATTTTAAAGGATCCACGTGCCTAAAGTAAGATTTGAACCTTTGACCTTACTTAAGTTTGGATCAACCCACACCGCTGAACCAACCACCAGGGTTTGTCCAAAATGTATTTTGGTAGAATATATTTATGTTTAGATAAACGTTTGATTTAGAATACATTTATTCTACCAAAAAGGAATTTTTTGCTCAGAATATGTTTTGAAAGAAGTTATCAAACACCAGAGTCTATAAGTTAATAGACTTTTAAATTTGAAAATGCATTTTGAACCCTAAAAAATTGTTGTCAAACGTATCTTTGAAATTGAGAAAATACATGCAATAAGAAACAGATCGTTTCCTCTAAAAAAAATTAAAAATTACTACCTCTCATCGTTGGTATGAAAGGACAATTGACTTTTTAAAAAATTAAAAAGACTAAATAAATTGTTTCATTATAATATGTATTTTAAAATATTTATATGTATAATTAGATTATATATGAATTTATAAGTTAAATAAATTATTTTAAAAAATATAAATATAATAGTTAATTATCTTTTTAAATTTCTAAAAAATTCAATTAACTCGGAATTTGGGTCTTCCGGTTAGAAACTTGTAAGTGCAATACATGTTTGGAATGGGAAACAGAAGCTTACAAATGGAATGGGTGAAAACAAAAGGTGAACTTATTTCTTAGCTCATTTTAAGCATAAATAACAGTTCGATCCAGTTTCAGGTTGAAGTTTATATAAGAAAGTCATATTATTTTCAAAAAAAAAAAAAGGAAAGGTAAAGGATTTATATGGCAAATAAAATGCCGCATCACATAATAAAATGCACCTGCACTGGATTATCTGAGTTCCACAATGCCGCAACACCAGGGTTAAAAAGTAATTACAATCATACTTATTTCCTGTAAAAAAATGCATTTATTGTATATTATTATATAAAAGTGTTATTATAATTTTGGATTATACAATCTTCACTCTCTCAAGTTTACCCTAATTTATTAAAAAAAATGAGGACCGTATAGTGTATTAACCAAGGGTAAATTTGAATGATTAAAATCTAATTAAGGATAAACTTAAGGGAAATTTAATCTTAGATTCCAAATAAGCAAGTTATTTAAGGAATGTTCCCATGGATAAAAATATTTGATGAGAGGTCCCATTGACAATATGAGGTGTTGTCAACACAGCGCATTATATTGTCAATCAAGAACCTCATGTTGTCAATTAGGACCTCTCATTAAATATTTTCCTTCATGGGACTATTTCTTAAATAACCTGCTTATTTGAGACCCAAGATTAAATTTCCCTAAACTTAAGTGACCGTACAGTGTATTATATCCATATTTTTTTAGTTTCGAGAGTAAAAATGTAATTATAATGCCACGTGAAGTTGGGCCTAACCGGCCCTCATGACTGACACATGGGCTGGGCCCAATGTGATATCATTCGGAATATGCTTCTGAAACCCAGTGACAGAAGAAGCTTCGAGTTCGAGATCTGTCACTCATTTCATTTGCTTCCAACTGACGCATTTCGTCACAATCTACAAAGCAGCTCCTTCATGTTCAATTCAATCCTACTCTTTTTAAAAATTTCCACCAAATGAGTTAGTTCTTTTAAAAATATCCATATTTAATATCTACCAGTATTTTAAAATCGTTGCTTTTAATGGAAAGATATCCGTTTTCATATAAAAATATCATTGTGGAGATGGAAAATGTAAGAGTCATTATTTCAGCTGAGTAAAAAAAAAATAACTCCATTTTTAATATAAGTCATCAATATTTCATTGATTTTTTTAACAAAATATATAAAAATTAATTAAAAAAACGGCTCATAAATAAAACTAATGGATGGAGTATGTAAAGGTGTAAATTTTATGTTGTGTGGATTTTGAGTGTTGCATTAAAGGCAATGTGGAGTCGTTTTCACATACAAATCTTGTTGGCTAAGGTAATATATTGGACCCCAAAAAAAAGTAAGGCTTTTGTTTAGAAGAAGGAAAGCATAAGAGAATAGGTGATGCAGGACATTTGTCATCAATATATATACACAGATATGTAATTAAATTTAATGATTTATTTTCAAATTTAGACAATTGTGAGGTGAACACCAACTGATCAAAGTACAATGGAAATTCTCATCAAAAAAAGGCATTGATTAATCAAAATGACTAATTGATTATGACTAATCAAAATTTTTGTTGCTTCAGCTTATAATGCTATGGCATAGGTCTAGTAGGAAGATGAGGCTTATAAATAGAAACTTGCTTGGGATTGGCTGGAGCTTAACGAGTTAGAACATTGTTATGGTTAGTTTTAAAGAACAGATTGCTCACCAATGCCGAATGCAAACGTAGACATGTGTCTTCTTCTGCTTCCTGTAGTTCTTGTGATGAACCCATTGAGGATCTTGACCACATCCTAAGACACTGTTCCCTGGTAGTCAATAGTTGGAGACTCACTAAGACACTATTCCCTGGTGTCAATAGTTGGAGACTCATTATTTCAACTGATGATCACACTCCCTTTTTTAATACTCCTTTTGATGTATCGCTCAGTGCCCGCTTACATCCTCACACAAGCAACAACACTTGACGGATAACTTATGGGTTGGTTTACTGGAAATTATGGGGCACCAGTGATAGAATAATTTTTATAAATGAAAAGGTCAATGAGTTCTCCATTATTAATGAAGTATTGGCCTTAGCTACCTATATTACCGGGGCTTCTGACTTGAACATCTAACTTTAAGTAGCTTTTTGTAAATCTTCATTCATTCTTGCAGTCTGCCTTTTGTTTGCAGAGCTGTGCTTTTGTATCTAGTTGCTGAGCAATGAATTATACCTTCATTCAAAAAAGAAATCACAACAACTAATACTAAGTATTTGAATTAACTTATTTTAAATGATTTTATGAAGTTTCATGTTTCATATAGATATTTAAGGAAAGTCTTATTTCGATTCATATATAAATATTTTTTTTAAGTGAGTTTAGGGTTTTCCTAGACAATCACTAATTTGTGAGAAGATAGGACCTAGTCACATGTGACTAATTAGAAACAATACATGAAGATACGAAGTTGTAGTTCATTGTCATAGAGCTTTAATAATGAAAGCTGAATCACCTCAATTATAACTAAGAAGGTTTTGGTCAAAATACTGATAAATGTCAAAACCATCCAAATCCTTGTTTTTGCCCTAAAAAAATCCACATCGAGTATAAATCCACGAATTATTTATATTCTTTTTTTTAGTAAACATCACATGAATCACACAAATGCACGATGTAAGCTTGTTTGGCAACTTCTTTCGGATGTTCACAATATATTCTGGATTCAAAAATCCGTTAGCATGCAGCTTTCAGCATTTGGTAACTTCTTCTTTTAAAATATATTCTGAATAAAAAACTCATTCTTAATAAAATATATTATGAATGTAACATTTATTCAAATATAAATGTATTATGTCAAAGTACGTTTAAATAAAAATTATTTTTTAAAATACGTTTAAAATGCTCGTTTGATTCAAATGTTTTGAAAGGTTTCAAAATCTAAGTTTCAAACCTAGATTTTCTCTTTCAACTCTCTTTTTACTAATTTTTTCTCTTTTCTCTTTCTTACTTTTTTTCTCTTTCTCTTTCTTACTTTCCTCTTTTCTACCCACTCTTTCTTACTTTTTTGCCTTGCAATCTGTAAAAGCTATAACTTCCCAAATATAAATCACTTTTCAAAATCTAGATTTTGTCTCGAAATTTAAAAAACATAGGTTTCAAATATAACTCCCAAACAAGCCCTGAAATGAAATCTAATATGTTTGCAGTCAATAAAACAGAAATCTAGTATATCACATATACTTCCACGTTGTTCTGACACATGCGCCCTCTTCTAAGAATTTCAATTTTCACAAGTCAATTCGTAAAGAGACGATCACATCATCATTTAAGGGGAAAAAAAAAAGCATTACAAAAATACAAACTTCACAATCTGTTTCCAACAAAGAAGATGATACGTGGAAAAGCAAAATCACATTTTTTACGGTTCTCAGCTGTTTAATTGTGCCAACCACTCGCTACTAATTGTAGCTTAAACATTTATACTTTAATAAGTGTGTTTGGGAAGTCGAAAAAGATGTTTACAGTTTTTAAGATATTTTATAAATTTTAAGATAATTTTATTAAAATTTAAAATAATTTTTACAGATTTCAGAATAATTTTATATTAGAATGTATATTTCTTTAAAATAACGTTGTTCTTAAACCAGCGCAGTAAAACTTATTAGTCAATCAACTTCCCAACGGAGAAAGTGAGTAACGGCTATCCAAGACCGGTTTTGATGCGCCCACTGGAATCAGAATGCTCGCAAAACGACGACCACGACCACCCACTCAGCCGGTTGGCGGTAACCCCACTTTCGCCTTTCCCACGTCATATCTTTTTTAATGTATTTTTTACCACTTGTAATCCTCCTAAAATGTTTTTCTTAAAAAAAATTGTATTTGTTACATTTAGCTAATTTTTTTACATGCCTAATTTTTTTTGTTTGGAAATATCTAACCTTGATACATGATAAAAATTAAAATTTCTGTTTTGGTGAACATTCATCTACCTATAATTTTGGCATATTACGTGTCTCTACTAGACATTTTGAATTCCGACTGCGCTCCTTCGTTTTTCCTTCACTTATTTGAGTTATTGTTTTATTCACTTTTTCTTAATGAAGAAAATGGATGGAGAAATATTAAAAGTCGATTTATACTTTATTTAATAAAAATATTTTAATTATTTTTCGTGAATGATTTATTATATAAATTTCTTTTGACTATTTATCTCTCTATAATTCACTATAATGTATATTTATATGATTATAAAAAAATATAATTAGAATATTTTAATTATAGACTAATTTAAAGGATTAAAGTGAAATTTGAAGTAAACATAAAAGATTAAAAGTATATTTTAACTTTTATTATATATTAGACAAGGATTTTTGGAATAGAACAACATTTTGGAACGAGATTTTTCGTGTATTAAATTATCATTTAATTGTGCGCTATGCCGGATCGCGGTACCTCATTCCAAAGACATCATCTTTATTCATTTCTTTTCCCATACTTCAACTCTTTTTTTAATTTTAAATAATGAAAAGTGAAATTGGATTTAAAGAGAATCTGCCATGGATTGAAAATCTCTCACGCCCTGCATTTAATCACATCCCCGGGAAATGTGATAAAAAGCTAAATAATTGCTATTATAATTCATAAATAATATATGAAAATTTATTCCCATAATATTTTCTAGCAAAGGGTCAGCCCGTCGGTACGGATTCAAGCTAGAGTTAGTAAAGGGTCACAGCAATTACGGGTTAGCCCACCATGTGTTAAGCCTGCTGTGGGGGCTCAAATACCCACTTATATAATAGATTATGCCTGTTTGGTAATCATGGATTTATTTTCATAAACACGTTTAACAGTGCTTTTCTGTAAAATGAGACAATCTCCTCCATATATTTACCTCGACTTATGTGAATAAACATTTATAAGTGGCTTATGACAGTTTGCCAAACGGGCTCTATGATTTCTCCAACACAACTACTCACTTTTTTATTTTTTATTTATAATATTTTCAATTTGAACTTGAAATAATTTTTTTATTTTTTAATATATAAAATAAAAATATTTTTTTTCATAAATTTAATTTATAAAAATATAATACAATTTGAACATAAAATATCTAATTCAAATTTTAGATAATACAACTTAAAAATATCTAATAAATTTTATAATATTGAATTTAAATCAAATATAGATCTATCAAATGATCAACAAACATTTAATATTAATTAGTTTTACATTATGGTAAGAAGTTGTTCACGTATTTTTTTTACAAATCAATTTTAATTTTTTAAGGATATGCATCCAAAACGGGATAAAAAGATATGGTAAGGGTTTATACAGGCTAGACATGTGCGAGTTAAAAAGATATGCATCCAAAACGGGTCAACTTTTGATTAACTCAACCCACCATGAGTTAGTGAGTTTAGCTCATGGATTAAATCCATATTGCTGGCTCTAATTTATACTGAGGTTTTGGAAGCCCGCCAAATGGTGGGTTGCATAGGCCTAACTCGTATAACTAGAGGGTTAGTCCATTTTACCATATGCACTTATATATAATATGATGACATATTTTAAAATATATATTGTAATTGAATAAAAAATGTCAACCGACTCTTATATTAAAAAAAGTGTACAATGTTATAATCTTTGGCCAATCCCAAGAGAATAAGCCACATGAAGATTTGGGTCATGGGTGAACCACGCAATAAACCCTATATGCACGTTTTTCATGGAAGAAAAATTTGTACCTAAATACCATATACAGAAATGTTTATATACTTCCATCATCAATGCCAAATCTATTGATGATATTTCAATTATTGTTTTTGCCAATCTCATAAATATATATTATAATTGATCATTGAGAAAAAATAATAATTAAAAAAATTTATAGGATATAAGATACATTAAAAAAGAATATATAGGATTTGTTCATGAAGAAAGCATGATGCACATGACAATGTCTTGAGTATATGATAAGTATTTCTTATAAGTGACGTGCGGGTATTTAATGATATTTTTTAATTTTACCTTTATTTATTTCATATTGAAAATAGTGAAGGATGTGATAACGATATGTGTATATGAAGAAGGAGAAAAATATTTTAATAATGATAAATGTAAGAATCATTATCAATTTAACACATTTACGAGATGAAGTACGTTGGTACCAAATTCCAATCCCCCCAATGTTTAGGTCTCGTTTGGTGTGGTGGAATTGGAGGCATGAAATTGAAATTGGAGGCGGATTCTACTATGATTGCACGTTTAGTACAGAGAATTGCAATTCCATGTGGAATCTAAATTGTCTCAATTCCACTAAAACCAATTCCATTTTAAAATCAAAGATTTCCAATTCCACCTCCATGTTCCATCATTGACTTCGCATCCCCAGAGCAACAATCAAGACCCGCAGCCACTACTGGCTACTTTCGTCCGCACCCACGACAACTGTCGACGACCTTCAACAAACCACAACCATATAACATTAGATGGTGACCTTCAGCTTCTTCGATTTCGTTTCTTCCTAAAGTTTTTTTTCATTCGAGCGCCCCAGCGAAGATGGCCTCCAGCACATACCCCACTGTCGGCAAGTACTTACCCCGCGACCTCCGACAACCTTCGATGAAGCTGGAATGAAGACAAAGACGAAGGCACTGGAGAGGTGAAGGCGAAGGCATTGATAGCGACCTCCAACGACCTTCGATCAAGTTGGAATGAAGATGAAGACGAGGACACGAATCAACCATCTGTACAAACCAGTTGCTGGAAGCTTTTTTCATTCCAACGAACCAATTTTGGTGATGAAGACGATGAAACTTTTTTTATCAGAGTTTTTCATTTGTTTTAATATAAAATGGTATTTTAGTCTTTTTATATAAAAATTAGATTCCATTTTCATGACATACCAAACGTCCAAACGTACTTTTAGAACTCATATCCATCTTTATATCCATACATTCTCCATATTCATATCCATTTCTATCAAAATCAATTTCGATGTACCAAATGGCACCTAAAGTTTTGTTTCTATTGTTGTTGAAAAATCACATTCAAACATGTTGATATAAAACTTAATTCTTATACTTAATTTATTGATCGTAAATCATTTTAAAAGTAATTTTTACCGTTGATATGAATCAGTATACAATCGCACAAAGGATCAGTTCTACATTTGTCACCCACCACGATCCACGTGGTCATGAAGTCTTAATGACAATCAAGTTTAAATTCAAATTAAGGGTTACATCACCACCTTGCGTCAACTTCAATCTTCATTGAGACCTAAGAATTTGTGATCGTACACCATACCACTTGGAGCAGGATCTGATGTTAGTTTCAATTCTGCAATTACTACTTGAATTGATTTAGCTTCAATTCAGCAATCAGTACTTATAATTAGCCAATTCAGAAACCACACCACGGAACCTTAATTGCATCATCGTAGTCGTCATCTTCCATCCATGAGATTGGATTAGGCAGTTGCAACTGCCAATCTGAAATTGCATTGGGATGTCTGGCAAAGTTTCTACACACCCCAAACATATATTTAACAGTATTTTTTTATAAAATAATATAATCTTCTTTGTATATTTATCTATGATAAAAGTGCTTTTCCACTTTTTTCAAACGAAAGATTGCATCCCTACCTGCTTCCTCCCTCTCAATTTCTACAATGTAGGCCAATTAGGGAATGCCAGTCCATAAATCGTCAGTCTTGCTCAAAAAAGCCTTATCATAATTGACTCTGTTTGAAAATACGGTAGAGAAATACTTTTACGTAAATTGAGGTAAATATGTGAAGAAGATTATATCGTTTTACGAAAAAATACTGTTAAATATGTTTTTGAGATATTGAAACGTACACTCCATTATCAATCATCAATATCAATTAATTTTAAGTACTCCCATTTAATTAATTAAAATAATCAAAACCTCCTCCTCCTCCATCGACTCCACTATCATCGGATAAATTTGTATCGCTTATTTTATTTTTTTTTAAATTACTATTTACTGATTGGAATTGGGAGAGAGGACAGGGGCATGAGATATGAGACAGAGATATCTAAATAGAATATTCTGTGCTGTAGGATTAGCATGGCACTTACGTCATTTAGAAGAAAAGGAAGGGCAATTAAGAAATTAGACATAGAGACGCTTCCTTCGTCCGCGCAGCTCATTCCGCTTCGTCACAGCGTGCAACCTGCTCTCCCCGTCATCCTTCCCCGCCGCGTTATGCGTCTCCCTCTCTCCCCCCTTTTCTTGCCTTTTTCCCTTCTCGTTATCTCTTCTCTCTGCAAATATTCTTCTCAACCCTCAGGATCTCATTCCCCTGAAACTCGCCTTCCTTCAACCCCAGCTCTCAAACAAACCTCTCACTGATGGTCTCACTCCTCTCTGCTTCCTAGCGTAACTGGATTCCCCACAGCCATGTCATACCGTTTTGCCCCTATTTTCCCTTTCTATTTCCCCATCTCTGTCTCTCTCTCTTCCAGAAGACCCTTCCTCGTCGGCGCTAACCACACCTCCGCTCGTTTCTCCTCCCGCTAATCCCTTCCATATAAACCATACCTTTCATTTCTCTCTCCCCTTTAGTTCTCTCCCACAGAAGAAAAATTCCGGCTTTCATTCATTCGTTTATTATTTTTTTTGTCGATTCATTTGTCAAATAACATTTTCTACCCGAAGGGGTTAAATCTGCTGCAATGGAGACTGCCGCTGCGAAGCCCGGCTTTATCAGGAATGTTCTCATACGGTTGCTTCTATTTGGGGTTTTCATTATAGTCGTTCGGTTTGCTTATGTCATCACCATCGCCGGCGAGTCTTGCAACGTCGGCGACTTCTGCTTCTTCTCGCTCCCGGAGTCTCTCAACTTTGTGGTCGCCGGCACCAGCGCTGGGGCTTTGGCTGTCGAGTCCAATGAGGCCGTTGTTAGCCGATCTGCGGCGAGACCGGAGGTTTACTCTAGTAAAGAGTGGAACGAGGCTGTTGGTTTCTACTCATCCGTGTTCAAGGATCTCGTATCTTATGGCTATCTCTCACCGGAGTCCAAATCTCTCTGCGTTGAGACGCCGACAGGTCGCGACGTGTTCGCATTGAAGGAGATCGGCGTCTTGG
>JANTPZ010093268.1:0-81093 GCA_025593235.1 Vachellia pachyceras | reverse complement strand
GTGGACACGGGTCTAAACGGGCTAGACCACGGGTACGGGGTGGCCCGTACCCGTGGAATGCTAAATGGGCGGGGCGCGGGGCGCCCCCCGGGACAGCCCCGCCCGCCCAATGCTCAGCCCTGCTCACAACAGAACAACATAGTACGAAGAATCATCATATTATTTATATATCATAAAATAAAAGAGATATATGTACCCAACACACCGATAAACTCTGACAGATATAAACATTCGTAACACGTGTGTGAGTTTGTGTGTGTAAAAGGAATGGATTAACCTTTCTATAATGAAAGCGATAGGAGCAATGAAAGCAGTGGCGAATATATATCGATAAGCAATGACGATCCGGAGGTTCATGCCGTCGTTGACGGCCAGTTTGTACAGCACATTGATGCCGGTGTATGTCATCTGAAGCACCACCATTAACATCGCCGGCTTCAACCCCTCAGCCACATTCCAAACATCTGCCATCTTCGTCATCGATCGTTAACCGTCAGAACCACCACTAAAGGCAGCGCCACCCACTGCTGTTGCAAATGGTTAGGGTAGAGAGAGAGAGAGATGGAAGTAGGAACAGGGTGTACGTAGTATTAATTGGTAGCCGGTATTTATGGGGAAAGGATCGGAATTAATATATGAAGAAGAAGGGAAGTTTTGTTTCCCATGTCACGTAATTGATTGTATTTTTTTTTCCTTTTAGAATCCCAGGTCATATTTGAACCAGAGACTAATATCTGTCGGATTGAAAATGCCAAAGTGTTAAGGCTAAGGCGCTTCTCAAAGACTATGCGCTTGTTTGGGAAGCCATTCTTCCCAACGGTACACGTAAACCGAGATAAAACCATCTTGAAATCTGTAAAAACCATCTTGAAATCCATAAAAACCATCTTGAAATCCGTAAAACCATTTCGAAATTCCCAAAATGCCTCAAAATCTGCAAAATCCATTTTCCCAACGGAGTTCCCAAACAAGCATTATACTTGATTGTTGATTATTGATTGTATTTACAGCGACACTTGCATGACAGGGACGTGATGCTCTTCTGATATTCTTTCACTCTATTAATATCTATTCTTATCTGTAGACTCTGTACAAATCTAGCGTAACACTAAGAGAAGGAAAAGAGTATGTTTGAAAGGCGAAAGAGGGATTCATGGATGACAATTTCCGAAGAAGGGAGTGGTCTTGCTACTTGACACGTCACTATTTTTTACTTTTTAAAAACTCATTTTACCAAAAAAAAATAGAAAGTAACATGGGTTGGGCAGGCTAAAAAGTGACCTACCAAAAGAAGGGACGGATAGGTTGGATCCATCAGCCTACTTCTTTTTTTTAAAAGAAATTGATTATTTGAAAATATGTGAATAACTTTCTATTATAATGTAAACTTAATTAATATTAGATAATTGTTGATAATTTGATTTGTGGTTTATATTTAGTTTGAGTTGTAATATTTGAATTCAACCTTATGAATTGTATTATATATGTTCAAGTTGTATTATTAAAAATATGAATTAGATGTTTGATGTTCAAATTGTGGTGTATTTAAAAAAATTAACTTGGTGAAAAAAAGATGTTTCAAGTTCAAGTTGAAAAGGATCTTATGTGAAAATAAAATATAGAAAAAAATTATGGCAGGTTGGATAAATATCAACCCGTTAGAAGGCAAGTCTTTTAGCCTGATCGACAGTGGACCAGAATTTTACCAACCAATATTACCAACTCCAAAACCAAATACTTATCTTATTCTATCTATAAGTTACTCCTAACATGTTTTCACACATGCTAAAAAAAATTAAACCGCATTAACTCTATTTTAAATTCAACAACTTTTTCAACGTCACCTATCTTTAATATCCATTATAATTAAAAGAAAAATTATATATTCATGTGAAAACTTTAATGATATGATTTATAAATAGAATTAAATAAAACATATTTCTATACGATTGGAGAAGTATGTTAGAACTTATTGTCTTCTTCCTTTTCATCCTTTTCATTTGTTTAAATTTTACAATAAAAATGCTTAAATAGCCATGATGCATGTATTTGTTTTCCATGTTGTGCTTCAATAAATGCTTTATTAATGTGTTGTCTTTGGTTCTTTCTCTTTCTTGTTTGTTCACACGTCTACAAATATTTAATTACAACAGAGCAAAGATATAATAGAACATTGAATCTGCTCTCTCCATTATCAAATACAGGTTGTATAATGTCACATCTTGGAAGTAGCATTCTCTATTATTATTATTATTATATATCCAATACAAGTAACACAAACCGCATCTTCGGGAGTCCAAAAGGACAAGTCAGTCTCAGTCTTTAACTCATCATTAAATGCCATTTTCTATGTAGGAAGACTTCTCATTAATGTAATTTGTACCCTACCAGAATAAAGTGTAGAAAATAATATATAGATTGTAAAATTGTATATTCAAAATGAAAATTTTAATAATACAATATATAAATAGAAAAAAATTTCTCTCTAGTATAAATAGGGCATGAAAACCAAGTAATTTATAAATAATTCACTATAACCAAGAAAATTTAGTTGCATCATTGATAATTGTCTAAAAATTGTTGTGATTTCCATAATTTTACCTAATAAATATTCTACATCTAAAAAATGTACTCCCTCGCATCCAAAGGTCACTTTAATTAATTTATTGGAATAGAGAAATGCTAGTTAATTTATTAAATTTATCTCAAATTAAAAAAGTGTCATCTTTACTGATATTAAATGTGGTTTTTGAGAAGAGAAAAAAAATAAGGAGCCACATGTTAATATTAATTACATAGACAAAATTGATAAATAAGCATTAATTTTGCTCCAAATGACTTATATTATGATCAAAATGATTGGCTTGGAGAGTGCTCTCTCAAATTCTTTTTATACACAACAATGATCAAATCACGCAAAACAAAACGTTAATTAAAACTAGTTAAAAGTAATAAATATGTAATATATGCAATTTCCCCCAATGTAGCTTATTTATATAAAGAATAAGTGTGAAAAGAGATCGAATTGGTGGGAAAAAATAAAATAGAATAAGTGGAGATGTTGGGGCAAAAATAACTTTTAGGTAGAATAACTTTTGAAAAATGAATTCTGGGTATGAGCTAGATGATGTGATGTTTTTTATATTTTGATTGCAAGTAACAAAAATAACTTTTCGTAAAAAATGGAAACTTCTTATGCTTTTCAGAAAAAAGTAAAATGATAAAAAAAGTTAATAGATATTATATTTATCTAATGATACAAATAAGTATCTCAGAATATTTGTTATAAGGGAAATTTACCATTATGTCCTAAATAGAGGAATTAATGAACAAAATGTCCTAAATATTGGTAAAATTACCATTAAATCTCAGCAGTAGCTAGTTTGATTGACATTAACAATTTCACCGGTTGTCAATAACAACCGGACCAGCTACTGTTGGGATCTGATGATAATTTTGTCAATATTTAAAACCTTTTGTTCATTAACTGGGTTACTTTGGACTTGATGGTAAATTTTCCTTATTATAATTAAGTAATTTATTTCGTTTTTATAATCTTTCTAATAAAAAGCAATGTGACTCTTATATTAAGAAAAATAGATTGTAATTCATATACATTATATTAATTTTAAGATATAAATAAAATTAAATACCCCTTGTACCTCAACTTCTTTTTTCTATATAACTCTTCTTTCTCTTATTGCTCCAAATAGCTTCCATGTGGTGGAGCTTTTAGCCAAAAAGTGCTTCCAACTTAACGTTTATCCAAGCAAGATGCTGAAAAGTAACCGTGACTTTTTCTTGTGTAACGTGACTTCTTTCATGCTCAATGCTGTGGCAAACAGACTGATTAAACATGGCTAATTTGTTAAGGAAACCAAATTGTATTATGGATCGAAGAGAGAGGAATCTTTTTATTTGTTTGCTATTATTTGGAGGAGGAAGAGGAAGATTTTAAATGAAAGAAGCGAAATCCAATCTACCAAACACTCCTCAGTGATCAAGAAGCAGTTCTGGATGAGACGTGACGTGGCAATCTGCAAGACCACTTCCCTTCTTGGTCGGAATTTGCCATCCCTCTCATGCCTTTCACAGACACCCAATTGCTCGATCAATCCAACCCAATCAATCTATCAGAATTTTTTTTATAATTTTTTATATATAATATTTTTTTAAATGTGGACTTGAAATATATTTTTCTATTTTTTCAATATTTAAAATGAAGTATCTTTTTTCACAAATTTAATTTATAAAAAATACAACGAACATAAAACATATAATTAAAATTTGAAACAGTACAACTTAAACATATATAATATATTTCACAAGATTGAATTCTAACATTACAATTCAAATTAAATATAAATCACAACTTAAATAATTAATAATCATCTAATATTAATTAAGTTTACATTATGATCATAAATTATTCACATATTTTTTTAATAATCAATTTTAATTTTTAAAAGACAGGACTCGCGAGCCACTTTTTAGTCAACTCAATCCTCCCCTTTTTGACGGGTCGGGCCCAATTCATGTTACAAGCTCGGTTTTGTAAAATGAATTTTAAGAAATAAGAAATGGTAACGTCCAATAAAAAATGGTATCTTTAGATCGTCTTCGCGGTGGCATTTTGGAGTTGTTAACCCCACGATGGGGATACAGTGGCATTAAAAAAATAAAATACTGCCCAATTCAAAACTCACACCTAAGACATACCATCGGATGCTGAAGGTGAAATGTTGGAGAATTATTAATGTAATTAATGGATGCCCAATTGGGTAGAAGAATTATATGAGTGTGATAGGAACATAGATTTTGTCTATGTACTTACGTTTTTCAGAAAAAACTATTTTGAAGATAAAATCTCGATTTGAAATTTATATTTTAAAAAAACGTATTTTTTATCAAATCACACTCTCAATAAATTTTACTTTTCCCCTTTTTTCATTCTTTTTCTTTCCGCTTACCTTATACCTCAGAATTCATAAAAATTATTCTCACCCTGACTTTCCAAACACAATCACCTTTTTAAAACCTAGATTTTACCTCAGAATCTGTAAAATCTATTTTTCTTAATATATTTTTTAAACATATATTTTACCTCGAATTTCTTAAAAATTATACGAGCTCTTAATAAACAAGAGGACATAGGGCCACGTTTGTTGGACAAGTAGAAATATATGATATATGTTCGAGGCCCCATCTTTTCCTTTATTTTATATCATCCACAGAATAAAATAGATATGAGTAGATTTTGCATAAAGATTACATTTAATCCTCATGATTAGATTTAGGGAGAGAATATATAAATTAAAATGAATCAAATATATACAATGTCCATCGATACGATCTAAATATACCTTAAACCTATATCTATTTAATTATATTTATTTATAATTTTTCTAATAAAAAGGAAAGAATAAGAGGAAGATTTCAGGCTCCAAAAGAAGCAAATAGAGTCAATTATCACTATTTTATTAAAAAAAGACAAGAAAAAGAGGAAGATAAGTCTATATTTTTTTTACTAAATATGTGTATCATTCTATTGTTGGAGACAATCATGTTAGAGGTACTCTCGAATAGAGTCAGTAATGAGGGTTGGGCTCGGAGGCCCAACCCGCTAGCCCGCCAAATTGCTAGCATTTTGG
Organism: Vachellia pachyceras; assembly: GCA_025593235.1. Lineage (NCBI taxonomy): Eukaryota > Viridiplantae > Streptophyta > Magnoliopsida > Fabales > Fabaceae > Vachellia > Vachellia pachyceras. The sequence goes on along the minus strand of JANTPZ010093268.1, from coordinate 75,442 downwards.
CAGTCCTTCTTGTCTAACCCACTTTTTTTAATTTTAAAAATAATATATTTATATTTTTTTATCTTTTTTATCTCAATATTTTTTTACTAAGTATGATAAACAATACTTAACTCATTTAAAAATAGTATAAAATATTTTATTTTTTATATCAACTTTATATAATAATATATTTAAAATTATAACATAACATTACTACTTATATTTTTTGGAAAACTTAAAAATTTCATTATTAAAAATTTATTTATTGGGAGATAATAATGTGATTATGCAATCTTACGGGTAAAAAAATTGGACAAAAATTAGGAAAAAAAGATTTTTAATTTAAAAAATATTGCCTGCCAACTGCTAAAACGGGCTCAGCCTACTTTTCAGCAGCCCATTAAGGGTGGCCTGAATTAGCCTGCTCCCAACCCATGGGTTAGCCAACATCATCGGCACTATTCTCGAGTACTAAATTTGAGCACATCTTTCAGTAGAGATTCAAATATACATGAACTAATCCATTCCGTTTAACCTAACTTCCATTGGTCAACAACTAAGGCTCTAAAAATAAGCAGAGTCGATTTGGAACAAGTCAAAGGTCCTAATACAATTTATATGCACATGGCGGAATCCATGGGAGCATCAATCTTCTAAATTTGGGTCCAAATGTACATTCAATGTACCAAAACAAAAGGAATAAGACAAGTATTTATTGGAATTACATTTTGCTTTCAATTAATTCATATTTTGAGTAAGCTGTTGATTAATTAATGACATTTTCTTTCAATTCAAGTTTTTTTTAATGCTTGGAGAGTAAGTGGCTTCGTATTTTCTTTTTATAATAATGGCAGTTGACACCTTTAATCATGAATGAGGCGTACTTTACAGTGTTCCATACGAATGATAAACGGCTTGTTTAGAAGCTATTTTAAAAATAACTTTTACAGATTTCAAGGTAAAATCTAGATTTTGGAGAATATATTTTGGAAAATAGCTTTTACAGATTCCGAGACAAAAAACTAGGTTTTGAAAAGTGATTTATGTTTGGGAAGGTATTAGCTTTTACGGATTCCGAAATAAAAAAGTTGGTAGGAAAGAGAAAAGAGAAAGAATGAAAAGTAGGAAATATGAAAGAGAAGAAAGAAAAAGGTAGGAGACATGAAAAAGAAAGAAAGAAAAAGTAGGAAAGAGGAAAGAAAAAGAAGGAAAAAATTAGGAAAGAGGAAAGAGTAGGAAAGAGAAAACCTAGATTTCAAAACCTAGATTTTGTAACCAAAATAACTTTTCTAAAATTTTTTGTGCTTGGACAAAACCTAGGTTTTAGGGTAAAACCTAGGTCTTGAAACCAAACCTAGGTTTCAGGAAGAGGATGCAAACAAGCCCTAAGAGCTCCTTTAAAAGTCTTTTTGAAAATAGCTTTTACGGAATTCGAGATAAAATCTAGGTTTGGAGAATAAATTTTGAGAAAATAGCTTTTACGGATTTCGAGGTAACCCCTAGATTTTAAAAGGTGATTGTGTTTGAGAAGTTATTGGCTTTTACGAAGTTCAAGGTAAAAGATACGTAGAAAAGAGAAATAAATAAAAAAGAGGAAGGAAAAAACTTATTATAAGAGAGTGTTCCGTACATATGATTAAGAGCTCGTTTAGAAGTCTGTTTAAGAATAATTTTTACGGAGTTCAAGATAAAACCTAAGTTTGGAGAATAAATTTTGGGAGAATAGCTTTTACGGAAAAGAAATAAAGAAAAAATAGGAAGGAAAAAATTTATTATGAGAAAGTGTGCGATTTGATAATAAAATAACTTTTTCAAAACTTAGATTTTATTACAAAACCTAATTTTTTAAAAAAATTGTGAGTGCTTGAACAAAACCTAAATTTTTAAACTAGAAGCCAATGAGATCTAAGTCATTGGGCCCGTTTAGCAAATTGCCATAAGCCACTTATAAGTGCTTATTCACATAAGCCGAGGCAAATATGTGGAGGAGATTGTCTCGTTTTGCGGAAAAACACTGTTAAATGTGTTTATAAAAATAAACCCATGGTTACCAAACATGCCATTAACGTTAGGTTCTAGAGTTTCTACCTTAGAGTTGTGAGAATTGGATAGAGTTTTTTTTATTTGCATATGTCCTCATATTCTAATTTTAGATAGAGGTGGGAAACTAGGCCCAGTCCACCCTTTAGGTTGGGCCCTTGATGGGCTAGGGTCTAAAAAGGTTAGACATGAAAAGCCTGTTTATCCTAAAACACTCATAAAATTGAAGACCGACGATTGATCTTGCGGGTTTAGGCCTGACCTGTATGTTTTAGGTCGTTTTAAAATTTTCAATGTTTTTTACCTTTTTCTTTTTTTATCAACAACGTTTTTTACCTTTTCAAATACAAAATAAAATAAAAAATCTCATAAAATGTCTAATTAAAATCATAAATATTAGCAAACTAAAGTGTCAAAATAAGTCTACATAACTATAACTAAAGCAAATCAAACGATTATCCTGAACCTTAATAGAAAAATATAATGATCCATAATTGCATAAATATAATGATCCATTATTTTTTTTTTGGAATCCTAACCCTCAATTTTAAATGGGGTTGACACAATACCATCCTTTTATGGTCATTTTGAGGGACAAATTCTCTCAGGTTATAGTTCAAAACTATCTGATTAATTTGTTTGATTTTTGTCTTTTAAATATCTTGCATTACTTCAATAAAATAGAATATCTAGTTTATTCTACAGTAAATTTTGTTCTCTTAATTATCTATGTTTTAAGATTGGGGTTATGATTTGAATTTGAATTGTTACATTATTATTTTTGTTATTAAATTTAAGGAAAAGAATATAAGAGAAAGAGAGAAAATTATGGTCTAGTTTGTAAGGAGTGTGGACGATTTAGTGCTTGTTTGGGAACACCGTTTCCCAAACGGTGTACGTATGTCGAGATAAAAACATCTCGAAATCTGTAAAAACTATCTCAAAATTTATTAAAATCATCTCGAAATCTATAAAACCATCTTGAAATCCGCAAAATATCTGAAAGAAAAGAGCAGAGATCTGGAAGAAATAGAGTGATGGAAAACAGTGCAAAGAACAAGGAGACAAAGAAAGGTTGTAATAAATGAGCAGAACCAGCAAAGGGGTTCAAGATTTTCGATATTGGAAGTAGAAGAAAATGTGAATATAGGAGGGGGTGATGGATGTGGAATGGCAACAAGATGGTGTAAAAGAAAATAACGCTCCAAAAGGAGGTTTGAGGGGAAAAGGGGAGACAATAACAAAGAAAAACAGAGGAAACTATAAAAGTGAAGGGGAAAGGGTGAGCATTGCAAGAAATAAAAATGTGAGCATTATAGAAAAAAATGATGAGAGGAAGGAAAAGGAGAATAAGCTGAAAAATGAAATTGGGAGGAGAAGGGAGGAATCAAGTAGAAAAAGTGTAAGGAGAAGGACAGAGAATGATTTTAGCACTGAAATGGTGCTGGAAACATATCCCAGGAGAAGTGAGAGACAAAAGACGGTTACAAGGGGAAAAGAAAATATGGACCCTGGTGAATATGGGAAAGAAGTTATGTGGAAAGAAGATATGGATCCCGATGAGAGTGAGTATAGTGAGGAAGAGGATACAATTGAGGGCACTCCATCACTGGCCCATGATTGCTAAAATAGCCCAAAATTGTATATAAACTAGTGATAAACTTTGAAATTACTGGTTTGGAGCTGCTGAGGTGCTGCAACCAAAGGTCTTGCAGCAGCATTGAAAAATCTCAAGAAGAAATACAACTTGGATTTGGTAGTAATATCGGAACCAAGAGTTAGTGGATTAGTGGCTGACAGAATAATGAAGAACTGGGGCTTTAGGGAAGCAAAAAGTATATGGAAACCTGGTATTTACGACAGTATATGGAAACCCAAATGAACAGATAAGACAAAAGGTGTGGGGGAAATTAAAAAAATTGGCTGAGGAGATTGATGATGAGTCATGGATAATTTCGGGTGATTTTAATGAAATAAAGTCTCCCTTGGAGCAAAAAGGAAAGGTGAATGAAGGAAGATGCAGGAGATTCAATGATTGGATACAAGAATGCGAATTAATAGACATTGAAGCAAAAGGGCCATTCTTCGCATGGAAGGGGCCAAAATGGAAAGGGTTTGAAAGGGTGTACAAGAGAGTTAATAGATGCTCAAGTAATTCACAATGGCAGAGAAATTTAGTAGATGCTGAGGTACGAGTGGTGCAAAGAATATGCTCAGATCACCACCCTCTGTTAATTGAGCTATGTCCTGAAAGGCAAAAAAGGACATAAAAAGTATTCAGATATGAAGCAGCTTGGCATATGCATGAAAATTTTAAAATGAGATTGTGGGAAAGCTGGAGGGGAAACGATGACACATAAAAGATTAGATAAAGATACAGCAAGATTTTAAAAATTGATGGGGAATGGGAGGAGAATGAAGAAGAGTTATTAAGATTGTTTCAGAATATTTATGAAAATTTATTTATTGAGGAAGATGTGGATAGAGGTTGGAGTGAGACCTGCCAAAGGTGGGGAAAGTAAGTGTTGGAATATGGGTTTGATCCACCTTTAATGGATTAGGTCCAAAACCCATATGATTGAGACATATTTGTAAATAGACATTTCAGTGGTAAATAAATTGTGATTGTCCCTAAAAGATTAAATTCAAAACATACCGGGAACAGTTATTCACAAAGTGGGCGGTTGTGCGTTTTGAAATTCAACTTTTGAATATTAAATTGAGGGTTTTTTCCCTCAATTGAATAACACGCGTACAGAGAAACCGTTAAGAAATTTTCTCCCGCTCTCTGTAAAAACTCTCCCTCTCCTCTTCTTTTCAAGTGTATTTGTTGTGTATAGATTAAGAATCCAAAGCCTGTAATTCTCAAGACGTGTGGGTATCTAGAGATTGGTAATCATAATCTATAGTTACGTCTGAAACTTCAGTGGTATCAGAGTAAAGTTTGTAAGTTCAAGAGATCCATTTATGCATTGAAGCAATCATCCAGGCATTGATACTTGAGGTTGCACAAGGCAATAACCTCCTACAATTTTAAAATGATTGAAGAAGACCATTGTGCCTACATTAAGTTATTTGAGAGTAACTGTGATGTTATCCTTATATGTAGACGATATACTATTGGCGGGAAATAACCTAAATTCGGTCTAGGATATTAAAGAATGGTTGTCATCGAATTTTGAGATGAAAGACATGGGTGAAGCAGAATATGTACTTGGAGTTAAAATCCAAAGGGATCGCTCAAAAGAGTTTTATCTCTTTCACAAGAGAATTACATCAAGAAAATTTTTGAGCAACTCAATATGAGATACTGCAATCCCCTAGACACTCCGGTAGCTACTGGAGTTAATTTGAATTTTAAAATGTGTCCCAAAATTGAGCTAGCTAAGAAGAGAATGAAAAGAGTTATGTATGTTAATGCTGTTGGAGGTCTAATATCTCTATTTTGTATGTAATAAGTATACCTAATATTAATCATTTGATACCTTATTTGGGCTTAAATGTATTAATTAGAGGTTAATTTTATTAAAGAATGATTATAGGAATTAATTGCTAATTTGAGATTTTTCTATCACTCCTTAAAATTCCCTGAATGCTTATCATCTTAATTACACAATATTATATTATATTTGGATTTATGTGCAGGATATTTTAAAATCAAATGCTATGGGACTGGAGCTTCATTTTGGGCCGCCTTATTATTGGATCATCTAAAACAAAAGGCCACCTGGGAGAGCATTTCTGGATTCATTAAAAAGCTTCATTTTCAATCCATTACCACATAGGCAAGCTGCCACCTCCAGGAGCATAATCCATCATTGGGCCACACCATTTCATTTATTCACACACCCAAGAAAAACCCTCTTTCATTCATCCACTCGGTCTCCCATTCATTTTTGCATTTTTAGCTGCCACATAATATCCTTCATTCATTCAAGATTCACACACACGCCGCCACGCACATAGATACCCTTATTCTTCGCCTGGAAGTCGAAAACAGCCGTGACCCCAATTCATTAATTCCACTTCGCAAATGCACACCAGCCGCCACTTCCCATCCTGGTATCACCATCGCTGTGCATAATCCATTCCACGCCTTCATTCATCATCTCATCCGTCCAGACCTGCTCTGTCCCAGCAATTCCACATCCAACCGCCACATAATTTCAGGGAGCATTCATCCATCGTGCAACTCAAACTTCGTCCATCGCCTCTTAGTTCGTCGCTAGCGCTTCTTCTTTCCTTCTGTCACTGTTCGAAGCCCACAGTCCTTCAAGGGGATTTAATTCTCCAACTATGAGTGGCTAGATTCGTTGTCCGATGGTGATGATAAAGCTAACCGGAGTCCTTGAGCAACTAGGGGAGTTCTCTCAATTTTAATGTCACTTTCTAATCTTTATATACGTAGATTGTAATTCTAGGTTGCTAGAGGTTATGATTTATATGTATGGAAGAGGATTATGATCAGTTGATATAATCGAAATTGTGATACTTGTACTAGATTGGTACTATGAATTGTGATTAAATATAACACTCTTGTTATTCGATTGCTTTCCTTTATTCTCTTGAAATCAATTGATTTGCTAGGTTTCTAGGAATTAATTAGAGGTAAATATAATCTTTTATAAATCTAACATAAGCTAAGCACTAAGATATTCCTAATTGATTAATTAAGTTTAGGTTTAAATTATATTAAAAACTTAGGAATATTGATTAACAAGGTTTTTTGCTAGTCCTTGTGCTTAGTTAAAAGAAGAACTTAATATTAAAATTGGGTAAGAAATGTTAGGAGATTCAATCACCTAGGACATTCATTTGATAGAATTTAAATACATTTATTTATTTTAATTAGATAGTGAAAAAAAACTCACTTAATACTTCTTGATTAATGTGTTATTTACGATGGATCACTTAATAATTAAATATAGACTCCGTGTAGAGATACCTAGATTAGTTACCATATATTACATTTAGCTTATTTTTTATTTGGAAACCCTACGACATGGCTTATCAGGCTCCTTTCTATGTTATTGGCAAAATAGATAACTCATGCACTACTTCACTAGTTGGCAGTAGCCTTTTCTTTTGTTGGGTGATCTCGATGCTTAAAAGCTTCAACATCAGGATAAGGGCTGATTTTATCTCCTGCAGGATATCTCATTGCGATTTCATGAAAGCTCTGCGATGGAACAGCTTGATTCATCTTCTTTATCTCTTCATCTTCCCCCCAACAGAACCACACATATATAATCCACGTCTTCAACAGCTCTCAATTACAAAAAGTTTAGGTGATGTGGGTCTCACGTCACACTGGGATCAGACTATGTCCCCGACTTAAAGAGCACTCGTAGATATACTTGTGGATTGTCTACTAATAAGGTTCTCATACTGATAGCAGAATTCGAACTTATAATCTTATGAGTTATGAGAAAGTATTTTTACCAATTAGACTAACTTTTATTTGCTTCGTAGCCCTCTTGTTATACTGCAATTTTTTAGTACGAAGTCATAAAGTAAGGCCACAATGAAAAAGTAAAAAGAGCGAAAGAAACTTGTGTCTATTTGTGAACATTTGAAGAATCTTAGAATCATATATAGCCCCATCACTTATTTCTCTTTTGTGCCAAACGATGATATTGGACTTTCCTGCTTTTGTTCCCATAATTGAGTCTATTATAAACATATATCTAAATCAGATCATTGGCATTTTATATATTTACATATAAAAAGCTGCTTCTATTTACTCGTGAGAAAAGAAAAGTTGCTTTCAGGCAAAAAACAAAAAACAAAAAAGTGTTCAATAATGATCCCATTATAGGAAAAACCTTTGTGGAGGTCGAATTCAAATTTCTTACAAATTAAGTTTCATGATAACAAACTACCATCAAAATAGTGAGAGAAGAGTAAGGAAAGTGAGATGTAAGGAGTAAAGACAAAAGCACAAAGATGTGAGACAGACGGTCTAAGGAAAGAACAATGTTGCTTGTAAGTTATAACCTATTCAATTGCTATTGATGCTAAAAGCCGAGACTTGTACAGAGGATTTCTAATTTGTCTCCCCATGGTGCTGAAGGTATATCAGAATTTGTAATCCATACATAAAGCAGCCCGAAGAAACAAAATAAGAGAGATGTTGGACTCTAAATTTCTCCTTTGCCATTGGAATTGACATGTTATGATGCGGTAAAACCTGAATTTGTAATGCTTCTTTCCCTTCTTATTTTTTTTATATAAGATCGCTACTAATACTGTAATACATCGGACATTTTCACATTCGTTTTTTCTTAGCCTTTTTTACATGCATTTTGTGAGAAGTGTTAGAAGTAACCTTATTTCACGTCTATTTGTAAATGGACATGAGATATCTGACTTCTCATATCTGTTTTCAAGGGAAACGAACATGAGATGTCAGAGATCTTATGTGCGTTTTGCATAACAAACATCAGAAACCGACGTAAATAAACCTTTTTGTAGTAGTGGATCAAATAGCAGCCATTAATCATTATACGATATACATGTGAATGAGGTGTAGTTGTAAGCAGCTTCTTAACATAAAGCAAATACAATTTTTCCAAGGACAAGTTTCGAGACAATTCTCCTACATATGATAATTTTATATTATTAATGAAATATATTTACTTGTCATTTAAAATAATATCTGTGTATTGTGTGTGTATCAAGCAAATACATGACATGAAAAAAAGACTAGCATGTGGTAGATAGCCATGGGTGTAAACGATTACAATTTGAAAGGAAAAGAACTCTATAAATCATATCAATAATAATAACAATTTCTTTCGATATATACCCAAATAAACCTACATATAGATTAATGCCTGAAAGAGTATGATCCAAGTCATCATTAGTCAACTAATAAGAAAGTGGCTCTAATTAATTTATTTCTTTCATAACAATCAACATCTTTTCTTCTTTTTTTACTTTTGTCTCCCTTTCTTTACTATATTTTATTGTTTTTGCTTCTTGAATATAGTTCCACCGCCGATCCCTCTGCAACGAAAGAAATTTACACACACAAATCATCATCATCATCATAAGCATTATTTAAAAATTCTTTCCTTACATTTAAAATTTAAACTTGTGATAGCATATAAAGTCCAAAATAATCTGTGATAGCATATATTTATTAATATTATTGACACGCTCTCTGATTCTTGCAACAGGGTCCCACTGTCTTCGTGTCCCTCTAAGCCCCTATAAACGGACGGTAGAGGGGAATTTCCTTTTAATTATAAGTGAAGGTGAAAAAATAGTCATAAGTTTTTATCAAAAGAGTTTCTAGCATCATGTATTCTTTAAAGGCGCAAAAATATCCCTCAACATTCAAAATGGGATAATGCTAGAAATGTTAAATATAACACAACACTGATATATTGATGGACAAGAAGTTATTACTCGCTTACTTTTTTTTTTGATACAACAAATTTTAGACAGGGGGTTGGGCTCACCCACAAGCTAAGGGTAGGGCGAAATCTCCCTTCCTCTTAGGTCATACCAATGTTGGACAGGGCGAGCCGTCAATTACCCTCAGGCGTTTACCTAAACACCCAGGATGCCTCCCCAAGCGCCGCGACTGGAGCCACAACAAAGTGACCTTCCCCGGTATCGAACCCTCTCCCTTTGGTGAGAGTGTCCAATACCTTTGTCAGCTGAACCCACGGACGATGGGTTATTACTCGCTTACTTTTGAGAGTAAGGAACAAGTTACGACAAGATAGGGCCGGGTAGCATTAGAGTTAGCAACGTGCTAATCGTAAACATGCGATTAGCCCTCGAGCTGAGACTTGAGCAAACAAGGGCCCAAGGCAAAGGTGTGAAAGCTAGTGCGAACAAGCAATAGACTAAGCTCACTAGCGTGAAAACCATTTTTGCATATACATGTATGACGATGTTATGTAATATTTAATGGTCTTAGTATTTTGGCTCTAATTTTAAATGTTCATGATTAATTTTGCACCCTTTGAAAAGCATAAGATTGTGGATGCACTTTCGATAGAAGCTTATAGGTATTTTTACGCATTAACCTTTAATCATTGATGAGTATGACTCCATGGTTAGCTACAAACACGAGTCAAATATAAGTTTAAACTGCTTGATGATTATTTTCAAAACCCGTCAAAAAGATTTTAATTTCTAGAAATTTAAAAATGAAACCATTTGACCGTTTGTTCATGTAATTTTCAAGTAAGAACATAATACTTGACGGTTAAGCATCAAGTAATAAACAAACAAAAAAAGCGAATTAAAACAGAAAGACTTAAATCTCATTGGAGAAAGAGTCCTTATACGTAAGAGTAAGTGAGGATTCAAATTGAACATCAAGAGATGATCAAGTATTATATTAATCTTGGAGTGAAAAGTGTGAACACAAGTGAGGGGTTTATATATATATATATATATCATGGGTTCATTATATCTATGACTTATCTCTCAGAGAGAGAGAGAGAGAGAGAGAGAGTGATCTCTCTTTTTTCGTGGCACCTTTCTATAATATTTTAAACCATGCTGTTACAATCAGATTACACTAAATCCTTTTTTGTGCTTCTATATTCCATCTGTAACATTTTAACAAGTGGGTAAATTGCCTAGTGATTCCACGTCAAAAAACCAATGGATCCATAATTCTTTAAATAAAAAATTGGCATAATGGAACAATACTTTTCAATAAATCATCATTTACCCACAATGCTAATAATTGCTATTATTCTGCATCTTCTCATATAGACCCTCGCATAATTACATTTTATGTTTAGGATTACAAATTATCATAATTTAACACACTTTAATTTTCGCATATTTTAAACCCCAACATTTTTCTTACTTTTCCTCTGATAAACCGCCAAAAAATAATTGATTGAAGATGACAAATGTGGAGGCTTCTGGAAAAGGATTGATAACATTGGCTGTGAACACCAATAACACGTCATATATATATATATATATATATAGGCTTCTTCTTCCTCGTCTCTGGTTTTCTTTATCTTTTATTCAAGCTATATATAACGAATTACTTCTTCACTGGCAATTTCTGATTAGTGGATGAATGGTCAATATCCCTAACGAATTCAACCTCATCACTATTGGTATTATGAGGGCTTCTTTTAGCATCATCTGTTGGTGAACTCGCTATGATCTCAGGAAGGCTAGCCGTCTGTACTGGAATGAGTTGCTTCATGTTCTTCATCTCTTTTCCTTTCCCCCATAGAACCATGTATAATCCACTCACTATCAACAACCCTCCCAATATACTGCAAATTTGCAATGTCAAGTCATAAAAAGATATAAAGTATACATCATTTAAACATATAACTCATGTATAGTGTGTGTACATGTGCGTATAACTCATGGTTCATAACTCATTCCGTAAATTCAGATTCGATTGAAACCAGTTCCTATAATTTTGACTCACTTAAAACTCAGTCCGTGAATCTTAACTTAATGCAAACATTCGACATGGTTAAGCCATGTAATAACTTTAGTCCGATCCTAAAGGTTTAAGAAATATGATTTTTATTCCCTAAAAATATCGGGACTCCCCAATTGTGTTGAAGCTTGCGGAGGAAGCAAGGAGGGAGGCATACTCAGGGCTATCCCAACGTCACTTGCTAGATTTTGTGCCACCACCAAATTCAGGCCTTTATTTTGAAATATTTCGAATGGTTAAATTATATATAGATTGAGTTGCATTGAGTTATGATCATAGGAACTGGGTTATTATAAAGTTAAAATTGTATGAATGAGAAGGTTAATAAAAAAATTGTATAAATATGAGAGGGTGTGTGTGCATGGGTGAATTCATGTGAAGAACAAGCATATATATAAATATACCTTCCAAGATAAAGCTTCTCATCCAACATGAAAGGACCAGCTATGGCCACAAAGAGAAGATTGAGAGGATTAAAAGCAGCGACATAAAGAGGTCCTTTCTTGTCCACGCACCATGCCATCACCACCACCATTATTCCAGAAACAATAACTCCCTGTATATTTATATATGTTTAAAATTCACATGATTAAAAATTTAATTTAAGGAAAAACAAATTAGTTTATCGAAATGAAATATAAAATTCACAGTGAACCATTTTTTTCACAAATGAACCATTGAAAATTCACAAATTTCGTACCGCGTAGACCACTGTAAGAAGCCTGACATCCCAACCCAACTTCCATTGAGTCAAATCTCTCTCAAGACTAAAAGCAAATGCAGTTGAGAAGATTGCTGACATGAAACTCATTAAAGCTGTGCTTGAGTAATAACATGGGTAACCCTTGCTCATCCTAGCCTGCATTATTGCAATGATAAGTATGAAACAATGATAAGAAACTCCTTAAATTTAAAATATAAGTTACTTTCAACGACCCCAACAGAATAAAAAGAGAGCAATTAACTTATTAAATATGTATTAAATTAGAAAAGTCCAACTTTATCAATATTCGTATGTCTCACATCTCTCATCTTTATTGATATCTAATGTATATTATCAATAAATCGGGATAAAATTGAAAAATGATAAGTAATAATAACTCTTTTAGTGACTTTTATTATACATACCAAAGAATTTCTTTTTTAAAATGTGCCTTATATTTAAAACCACATAAAGTAGATAAATGAGTGTATGTCAACATAAATGATGATTCCGAGAGAAAGAGACCTGAATGATAAGCCATAAAGCATAAGTAGCACTGCTTCCTAGAGAACAAAGGGCACCCAAGAGAGCCTTGATGCCAGATGGAGCCAGCAGTGATGCCACTTGTCCCGGATGATGATGCATGAGGGTGACATGGAAGGAGCCTGTGTTTATCTTTGTGCCTTTGAAGAATGTTAGAATCATGGCTCCTCCAATTGCTACTACTGTTCCAATGATCTTCACTTGTCCTGCTACTGATCTTAAACTCAGTCTTTCCAAACTGCATGTATTCACAAAGTTTAAAATGAATGTCTATAATTCTTTAAAGACACCACAAAAGTCATACATAGAGAGTACAAATAATTTCCAATTGTGCTTCTCATAAGATAATGATTATAAAGAATAAACAATAATTGAAAATATAAATTTGAAAGTAGGTCATCAGATTACTCAGGTAAGTGCAGATCATCACTACAAACTGCCACTGAGAAGGGAAAGGATTATTATTAAGAATAAGGAACCTAATAGATAAAGATATACCATTTCCTACCTATTTTTAATATAAGATCAATTTTACAGTTCAATTTATATTAATGGGCGGGGGAAGCGGGAAAGTAGAAATTAAAGAAACAGAAATAGAATGAAACTCACCCGAAGGATGCAGCCATGAGAAAGGTAACGGCTGGAGTAAGGTTGGCCATTGCAGAAGCAAATGTCGCAGAAGTTAAAGCCAAAGATTCCAAGTAGAAGTTTTGAGATAGTACTCCTCTACGCAATAATGAGCATCATAATATCAGTTACTTTATGCTATTTTTTCCCTTTCAATTAAAATACAATTTATTTACTAGAATTATTCATATGACCGAAATCACATTATTCTAATCTTACCATATTAATCCGTTATTGTGCACAATTATTGACATACATAATTCGAATAATTATGTATAGAAAGAATGAAAAGTATTGATTGTCATCTAATTATACAAAGGAGATAAGCAACAATTTGGAATAAGTGTTTAACTATTTATAGAAACTGTCTATTAAATACGCAATCGTTTGGATTTAAGTGGAAAAATAAAATAATACATCCACCCAAAAACACAAAAGATTACTCTAAATGGTGGGTGACAGAGCAGCAATGAAAGGATATAACTTGAGGTCTAGAAAATTCTTCATAATTCACGGAAAGGTGGAGAAAGAATCACTTATCACTATATCTTATTTAATTATTTATATGCTTTGCAATAATACTTTACAAGTTTGTAGTCTCAAGAAAAAAGCATCGATTGGTATTAAAAAAGGGAGAAAAAGCGACAGTTCAGTTATGGATTTCTTTTTTATTTTTAATATGAATCCTCTTGTCATTAAAAGGAAGGAACCCTATTTTCTCCTTCTTTTTTATAAGTTACATTTTATTATTATAAAGTAACAAAGTTTTCAATTTTACTCTTATTATAAAGTATCATTTGAAAAATTAAAAGAACCAACTTTAAAAAAAATCATAGACCAACAATGTTAAATAGGTAAAATATAAAAAAAATAATAATACTTCACGGTGCCTTATAAAAAGGATAAAATAATTTGTTCTCCAAATACCTCATTAAAGGGATGGGAGGGAGTATTTTTTCCTGGTAACCGGAAACACAAAACAATTATCACCAAAAAGAAAAAAGAAACACAAAATAATTATCAATTATTTATTAATAGCTTGAATAATTATTAATTATTAATGATTTGATACATACCCGACTAACCCACACATAAATGCCTGAAATAGTATGCTCCAAGTCATCTTCGGTCTTCTATTCCTGCAAATATTGATTTAACATACAAGTCATTAAATGGAAGAAAAAATGTTCTTAAGATATTATCTAATATTGGATTTAATTAATCAGAAGTGTGTTGTGTGTGTATGATCATTTTCATATCTGATAATGACTTTCAATATATATCTCTTCCACCACTTCCACCTTATCTCTTAATGGGTATTTCCAACTTCTATAATTACGAAAAGTATTTTCACTATGCATGTAAATATGTTCTTTTCTTTCATTTAAAAATCGCGTTCATATTTAGAAATCGCGTTCATAAAATATATATATATATATATCAACGTTCATTGTTATTGTAATATAGGTTAATACAATATTTAGTTTCATAATCTTCTCTCGTCTTGATTTTGACCCTTCTAGAGATAAAATTGTCAAGAGTTTTAATACAATAAGAAATAATAAGAAACTTCATTTATTATTGAAACTAACGTTTTAGACAAAAAGAAACTTAAAAACTAAAACCTATAATTTGAAATAATAAAAATCGAAATAAAAATTAGAACAAAATACACGGATAAGATATTGTATCAACCCAATAGAATAAAAAAAAGACATATGGACGGCACAACCGATTCAAGACAAACTTTGACATAAACATACTAAATGTTTGTGCGCGTGCGTGGGTTCATGACAAACTCTGTTAGATAGCAACATAGTACAAAGAATCATACTATGTTATTATAACATAAAATGATTTACGTAAAGCGCACTTATTTGAGACAAGCTGACATAAACATCGTAAAACATGTGTGTGTACGTAGAAGAAATAATTTAAGCAGTGGAGCCGGGTGTAACACGAGAAGGTTAATCCTCGCAAAGTTACAAATTAAGATTCGAATTTTATTTGCATACGTCTTCACATTTAAAGACAGACAATATCTTAAAATTGACTTCAGTAAAAGAATATCAGAACGCACATAGAAGGGGGAGGAAAAGAAAGAAATCAATTAACCTTTCAAGAATGAGAGCAAGAGGAGCAATGAAAGCGGTGGCGAACATATATCGATAAGCAATGACGATCCGGAGGTTCATGCCGTCGTTGACGGCGAGCTTGTACAGCACATTGATGCCGGCGTATGTCAACTGAAGCACTACCATTAACATGGCTGGCTTCATCCCATCAACCATTTCCTGAACATCTGCCATCTTCCTCGTCATAGATCGACCGGTAACTGTTAGAACGAACCACCACGAACGGCAGCAGCGACCACCGCCGTGAGAAGCAGTTAGTATGTTGAGAGAGAGAGAGAAACTAAGGAAGTGGGAACAGGGTGTAGTGAGGGAGGAAGGTGAAGGAGGTATTTATGGCGGAAAGGAAGGAGGAAGAAGAAGGCAAGTGTTACTTCATACGTCACGTTATCGATTGTGTTTATTGCAAAACCTGCTTGACACATACGTGATCTTCTAATCTCACTCAAATATTATCCGCAAAATTCTAATTTAATTTAATTACACCATTTTTATGGTATAATTTTTATTTTTAAAATTGAAATTGTCATTTAAAAAAACAAGAAACAAGCTACAGAGATTAGTTAATCCCGTTTCTAGCGAGTCTGGACACGTAGTTGAAACCGAAATTAAAGAAATAAATTATATAAAAATTATTTATGCATATATCCATTAATTCTTTTTTTTTTCATATATTTACAATTCAAATTGGCACATATTTATTTGTATATTATAATGAAGCAATGGAGGACATAGTGGTCCGATTTGGTGAAGGCAAGTTAGCTTTTCCTAAAGAAAAACAAATGACACAATAATTATTTTTCATGTGATAATCAAATATCTACGTAACCAAATACGTAACATATATATACACATCACTATATATTTGTAGGTGATTTATTGTAGAAAACATTGAACAAACAACTCATGCACACTACTGATGCTATTGAATATATGTATATTCCTTTCAATATAAGTCACTCGGCAATAATCATTTATAATTTATTCATTAATCTCCAGTTTGACAATAACGTCGTTTAGTTGTTTTTTACTCCATCAAATAATGCTCTTTTTGTGGCTATTGTGAGGCAACATGCAAAATTATTGCGAATTAATACTTCAAAATGCGATAAATAAGCAAATAAACACATGTAAAATCTTGTCTCAAGTACTAGTTTCTCTCTGCAAGATTATTAATTCCTTTTAAGCATGCAAATTCAACATTTCTATGTATATATGTATTACTTTCGCTTCTTAATGCAAAAGTGGAGAATAAATTTTCTAACGACATTTCTTTTAATTTACCAGAAGTGGAGAAAAAATTTTATACATTCAAACAAGACATAAAAAGAAGCGCATAGATAAATAAAAAAGACATATATGTCAAATAAAGTTAAGATCATTAAAAATATCTATAAGAATTAAAAGCCCCCAAAAAAAAAAGTATTAGCCTATCTCCAACTTTTGTTCCATCAAATATATGCATCCCGCGTGAGGATTGAAATGGAGAATCTAGTAAGCAAAAAAAAAATAGAGAGGGAGTATAGGAGTGAATTGTTTATGTTGGGACCTAGTACTTGTTTGGGAATCAATTGGAAAACGATTTTATGGATTTCGAGTTAAGTATGTAAGAGAAGTTTTATCTCGATTTGCATGCAACGTGATTGAAAATGAGTTACTAAACAAACACTTAATTAGACTTGATATATAGATATGACCGCTACACATCAATCACAAAAATTAAAAAAAAAAGGGAGATTTAGGCTTAAGTCTCATAGAAAGAAGTTATTTATGAAAAAGTCTCAAGAAGTTGTCAATGACAAATCGAGAAGCACCATTGACAAGTGGAACAGCTGTCATTGACAACATAACCCTTGGGACCTTAAAATAAATAATTCGTTAGCACGGACCTTACAATATATCTTCCAAAAATAACTCAAAAGCTATATATATATCCCCTTTATTTAATTTCTCTCAACTTTTCTATGTGTTAACCCGATCTTTCACTTTTCACCATTCTTTGCCCATAATTTCTTTTATTTCCCATCATCTTCTCAAAAGCTAATCACCAACGCAGCAACAACAAATTCCACTGTATTGGACCACTGTTTATAACGTGGTCCTGAATATAAATCACTTTATCTTCAAAGTTCTTAATGATTTATTCTAGGATATAATATACCCTTGTAGATATCATAAGGCGTTAACTAAAGGGTAAATATTAAAAATTCTTTAACTTTTAGATTATTTTAATAAGGCAACTCGCTTTACATAGGTCTCATGGAATAGTTAAAAACAACTTATATTTATAGACCGGAAGTAAAATGATATTTTTAAAAAAATAATTACGAGAAAGTTTAAGATGGGTGTGCCTAAAATATTGAGCTAAGCCTGTGTTTGGTTTTAAATAAAAAGCATTAAAAGAGATTTAGGGGAAACTTTGAACTAAAATATATCTGATGACCAGTTTGAGCAAAGTGGAGTCAAAAGTTTACATACTTCAATTATATATATATATATATATATATATATATTATATAGTATTCAAAAAAACTTGGAGTAAAATATATATATTTGATGAGTTTGAGCTGAGTGAGTCAAAAGTCCTGCAAATTGAGGGGGACTATTGCCCCACTCATCAACACGTACGTAGATCTGCTTGTGCTTGAGGTTAAGTGGTTTTATAGATAATGCGTTTTTCTGTATTTAATATATGTATATATCAATAAGTATATATATGCAATTACTTTACACGTGTTACATATAGACGAATAATTTTTTGTTGTTGTGCATGCATGATGGACATCCTTTACTGACGGCTGAAAATTAAGTGCTCGCTTGAAATGGAGTTAGATAGAGAGGTGAGATTTTCAATAATTTTGATTTGTTAGCGTGATTTTGATTTCAAGTAGTGATAATATTTTGATCTCTGTTTGATTTTTTTTTTAAAATGACTTTATGCGTGTTTAGAAATTCATTGGGAGAATGATTTTACGTAAGCCGAAGTAAGTATGTAAGAGGAATTTTGTCTCAACTTGTGTGCAACGTGGTTTCAATACGAAACACAAACAAATATTTTAAAAGAGTTGAATCCGTTTAGATTTCTTTTATCAAAATTACTTTTAAATATATAATTACCGAAAAGGTATAGCTTTCATAAATTTGTTTAAATTTTCATAATTACTACTTAATTTTAAGAATTATTAACTATTATCTAATGAAGGACATAATATTAAAATATTTTTACATTTGTAGTGTGAAGCAAAATCATTATTTTTAGGTGAAGTTACGTATTTTAAATAAATATATACTATAAGATAAATAAAATAGTTAAACATTATTAGAAAAATTAATAATGTAACTAATTAAATCGAGACTAAGAATTTGGTGATTTAGTAGAGAAATTGTTATTACTCAAGCTTCCATCCTCATTTGAGAAAACATAAAAGAATCCTCTTATTACTTATACATCGATCTTTTTTACATGGACCACTTATCTATCATTAAAAATTATCCTATTTTAAAAATTAAAAAAATACTAAATTTAAACATATCTTTCAACATAATTTCAAACTATGAATCATCACATACCCCATTTGTTCTTATCACTTATGTTTATTAAGCATATAATGTGAGCTGGTGAAATCTCGTATTGATCCGTATGTTAAAATAAAAATATTTTCATATATTTATCTCATATTTTATAAATTATGTTAAAAATGTAATCTCTGCTGTTAATCTAAATATACACATTAATTCTTTCTAAACTATGTAAATGAGCTTTATAATCGCTTTTTTTTTATTTCAAACAGTATTGTATGGAGTTCCTCCACCAAAGTAAACTGGAACCCAGCACAATGTTTGATTTTTTTTTGCCTTTATAATCACTTTGGGCTCCTAATCAAGCTTATTTTGGTTTTCACCGCGAATTGAAATGAATATTAATTCCGTCAAAAAGACAAAGAAATGAATATTAATATTAAATCTTATATAGGCGGGCTACTAGATGCTAGATTCAAACATTTAATTATGATCGTTTGCTATTTACTTACATTTTGCAAGCTAATTGATTTCGAAAATCTATGACTTTGAATTGCGCCGCCGACTCAACCGTACAGTACACTCAAGTGTCTGCCAATATATATATATATAGTTATATACACTCGCACACACAAAACATACAATTTCCATATATACTTTAATATATATATATATAAGGGTGGATTGTGGATCCTTTTTTTCGCAAACTATGTCCAGATCATGACCAGTTTTCGTGTGCGTAGGACTGTTTTAATCACAAAGGCAAGTCTCTCACGGATATAGATCCTCGTCAGCAAATTATATATAAAACATATAATGAAATGTGTCCCACACATTAAGCATACATCTGGGGACGAGCGTTGGCATTAATGAAATGTGTCCCACATATTAACAGTCCGTTTGGTTCGATGAACACATAGGAATTGGATGGAATGGAAAAAAAAATTTTTTAGGGTGTGCTATTTAGTTACCACTGGAATGGAAAATAGGTTGATGGAAAAATTTTTGTTTGGTTGGGTTAAAATTGTAGGAAAGAGAATAGAAAAATTGTATCAAATGACTATACTGCCCATAATGGCAAATGTAAAATGTTTTTTATAAATATATGTATTTATTAAAAAAATCAACTTATTTATATTTATGGTTTAATATTTAATTATATAATATATAATTATATTATATTTATTAATTATATATATATATTTATATATGTATTTAATATATATTTTATTAATTATATATATGTGAACAGTGTCACATTTTCAGCTCATTCGAATGGGGGCTGAGGATGAGGTGAAAATTCATTCGAATTAATCCGCAGATATTCAAATGCGTTAAGGCATGATATTGATGTATAAACTTGGTCATTCAAATGACCCCAGTGGACCATTCGAATGAGGCTCCATCTTCAGGATATTCGAATGAGTTATGGAGATGAATATTGAAGTATGTAGTGCCTCATTCGAATGAACTTTGTGCTCATTCGAATGAAACCCCATAAGGATATTCGAATGAGTTCTGGAGATGAATATTGAAGTATGTAATGCCTCATTCGAATGCACTTTGTTCTCATTCAAATGAAACCCCACATCTTCATATTCTATTCGAATTAGTGCTGGAGATGAATATAGAAGTATGTAGTGCCTCATTCGAATAGCTTTGTGCTCATTCGAATGATACCCCACATCTTCAGGATATTCGAATGAGTGCTGGAGATGTATATTGAATTATGTACATGGCCATTCGAATGGACCCTTTGCTCATTTGAATGAGGAACCATCTTCATAAGATTGGAATGAGATTTGTAGATTAATATCGAAGAATGTAGTTCGTCATTCGAATGGGAATTTTTATCATTCGAATGAGAGCCTAATAACATGCAACAACCTTGATGCATAACAATGCAGATCAAACATTTCATTCGAATGAAATACTTACTCATTCAAAAGAAACACATCTAAAATCAATATGGCATTGAAAATATGATATTTCATATCACTACATCAATGACATAACGAGTAAGAAAAGCATAAGTACTTCATAACACTTTGCATCAGTTCTACATAAATAACAATGCATAAGTAACTGCAACAGAATACATAAGTTTGGTTTTAGAATACAAAAGTAAATTGTATATACAGTAGGCCTAGTCGTCTGCATTCCCCTCTGAGTTTCCTTCCTGCCCCTTGTTCACATCATCAGGATGGGTGGCTGCGGCTGATGCAGTAGGTTCAGGTGGCTTGGATGGGGATGATGCAGCAGCTTCAGCTGTCGATTCGAATGAGGAACAGGGATCATTCGAGTTCAATTGTATGTTTCACTTTCCAAATGTCTTGAGTTGCAGACATTATAACCTAATTGCTGAGTTGCATTCGAATGGAAAATGTTTCATTCGAATGATGACATATCTGTGGCAGTGGAAATTTGAATTATCCAGTTATGCATTCGAATGCCATTTACTCTGCATTCGAATGAGAAGGTTATCTTCACCATGACTTTTGGGAGGAACGTTGAAGATTAAAGGTACTAATTCGAATGAGGCTTAAGTTCATTCAAATGAGACAATCATTTGGTACATATCCCAATGCATATTCAAAATTATTATAGAATTCCAAGTCTTTCATTCGAATGAGAAATAGGCTCATTGGAATGATCTGCTCATCTTCACCATTCAACATTGAATTTTGAAGGAATTCATTCGAATGATGAGTAATCCTAATTCGAATAAAAATCTCATTTTCACCATATCCGAATGCATGTTCGAGATGACGGGTGAATTCAAACGCTTTCATTCGAATGAGGAATAGAGTCATTCGAATGATAAGCTCATTACCATTTCATTTGATTGAAACTCATTCGAATGAGGCTTAAATCTCATTCGAATGAGAATCTCATTTTCACCATATCCGAATGCATGTTCGAGATGACTGGTGAATTCAAACGCTTTCATTCGAATGATGAATAGGGTCATTCAAATGAGAAGCTCATATTACCCTTTTATTTGAATGAAACTCATTCGAATGAGGCTTAAATCTCATTCGAATGCGAACTTCATTTTCACCATATCCGAATGCATGTTCGAGATGATGGGTGAATTCAAACGCTTTCATTCGAATGAGGAATATGGTCATTCGAATGATAAGCTCATTACCATTTTATTTGATTGAAACTCATTCAAATGAGGCTTAAATCTCATTCGAATGAGAATCTTATTTTCACCATATTCGAATGCATGTTCGAGATGACGGGTGAATTCAAACGCTTTCATTCGAATGAGGAATAGGGTTATTCGAATGATAAGCTCATATTATCCTTTTATTTGATTGAAACTCATTCAAATGATGCTTAAATCTCATTTGAATTATAAGCTCATTCTCATCATATCCGAATGAATGTTCGAGTTGACAGGTGAATCAGCTTAACTTTCTTAATAAATGGCAGTCTATACTTAACAGTTAGACCTTAATCAAATTAAAAGTTCTAAATAGTCACTCAAATGTATGTCATAATGAGCATGATATGTAAATATTGCATTTGGTTTATTTTCATACATTGTCTTCATAAATGTTCTAAATAATTGTCAAATGATACTGTCAACGATATATTTTGCCAGGCACATGATATTTTTATATAACAGCATTCTATTCCATTGATAACTGTCACCACATATGTTCAACAAGTTTATATTATTTGCCAACATATTTAAAAATCAATTTCCTTATTGCCACAACCAGTGCTAAACATCCACCTAGTAACTCAAAAAGATATCCATCCTCCATCGCCTACAAAGTTTGCCAACATATATATATATATATATATGTAACATAATTATAATAAATTATTGTCATTTCCAACATATTGTCGCACAACATTAACATTTTACTTAGTCATAACCTATCCATCACTTGCCTCTGCTTAAAGGCACTTACATAACGTTAATGGAGTCACATGGTTAAACAGAGAGAGAAACAGACGGAAAAGACAAGGTCATTCACAAACTCAAATATGTCACATGGTTACACAGAGCGATTACCTACTCAAACATGTCTTTCACAAAGAAAACAAATTTCAAGAGAGAGGGAGGGAGAGCCGGAAAGTAGATGGTGGATGTCAACTTTATCGCGAATTGAACAGATGTTTTGCAGAATTCATTCAAAGGAGCAGGTGATGCAAACCTTTTGCAGAATTTATTCACGAATTGATTTAAAATCACAGCGCCTTCCTCTGTTGCTTATTTTCTTGCTCTAACCAGCTCGTAGCTCCTTCCCAGGTTGTTGTTTTGCATATGTTTCCACACCAGAAGCATTATATTTCTAATGTATTAGCAGGGGTAAATCCGTATTTACGCATAAATTTCCTGTAACATCCCATCAGAGATTCCGTGCAAGCAAGGGAAAAAACAGAGAGTAGCAGAGATTCAATGCAAGGCAAGCAAAAAAAAATAAAAAAAAAAGATGTAGAAGGCAATGGCTGCGAGGGTTATAAATACCCCAGATGCACTCATTGTCACACACACTTTTGTAATTGAAGAGAGAGAGTCAGGGAGAGCTGAAGGAGGGAGAGAAAGAAGAGAGTGAGGGAGCTAGAAAGAGGAAGTGGGTGAGGTGAGAGAAAAGAGATCTGAAAGGGGATTTTCCAATCTCAAGATGCTACTTCTGGGATTATTTAGGTAAGTAAAATGATTTATTTTCATTAAACTCCTTTTATAAAAGTTGTTCTAATTATTTTTCTCTTTCTATTGGTAGTAATATTATATTTGTTAGAGGATATTTTAGGATTTATATTTTTGTCCAGTTTGAGTTTTATTTGTAGAAAGTCATAAAATGGTATATCTATTATTATAGCTAAGTTCTATAAGGTCATATTTATTTATTTGATATCTTGAGTATTTTAGAAATTTAGTTGTGTTTAAAAGGAGATATATTTTGGATATATATGATAT
Organism: Vachellia pachyceras; assembly: GCA_025593235.1. Lineage (NCBI taxonomy): Eukaryota > Viridiplantae > Streptophyta > Magnoliopsida > Fabales > Fabaceae > Vachellia > Vachellia pachyceras. The sequence goes on along the minus strand of JANTPZ010093268.1, from coordinate 51,515 downwards.
TTTAAATAAATAAAGATAAGAAAAAAAAATGTGACAGATGATTTATGGATAGATTTGATCAGTCTAGATGTGTTATTTTTGCGTTTTGTGATTTTATAAATAATTGTTATTATAAAATGTTTCTAAATCAATTTTATTGGGTATTTTACAATATGAAAATTGTTTAAACAAATTATTTGGTATAGTAAAATGTAATTTATGTTTTAATCGGTTTAGATTTGTGATTTTGTGATTATATTGTTTTATAATTAATCTTCGCTATAAATGGGTTACAAATAATTTTATAGTGGATATTTTTACCTATAAAATTGATTTTAAATAATTTATTAAGAGTATGGAAATCATTATCAAAATTTTAAACAGTTTAGATTAAAAAAAAATTGGGGATTTAGAATTTATCGATTTTTTTAAGTGTAAAGTCCTAAACTTTATATTAGGAATAATAATGTTAACTTGAGGTTTATATGAATTAAAGAAGTTAAGAAAAATATTTAAATTAATTATAAAATATATATTTAGGGTTAGAGTGTGAGTTAAAATGTTTGGTAATTATTTATTTAATTATTGGATTAAATTCGTATTTATATTACTGTGTAGATTAATTAGTGATTGGACTATATTTGGCTGCTTTGTTCTCAAGGCTAGTGGGATTTAGCTTGAAATTGAGGTAACCGGGATTAATTTCTTTTATATGCTTGTTGTGGACTGTAAGGTGTTTTCTAACCCTTACTTTCTTTATGGAAAAATTTTAATTGTGATATAGGAAATTTTACATATTTTTATATATGACATTTATTCAGTGAAGCAGTGTATTTTTGAACTGTATGAGTATTTTGTTATACATGAGGTACTGTGACATTTGGGATTAATGATATGATTATGGCATTAGAACTGTATGGATGATGGATGTGCATTTATATCATTATGTGTTATATTGTGGGGTTATTTTCGGGACGAACGAAGAGTGGTGAATTATTGTGCCCCTCAACTTTTGCTTATCCTTGGCCCGGATTCAAGCTAAGTTGGTGTGGGTGGACAACTCCTTACCTTGGCCTGTTGCAGGTGGTATGAGAGGGGACATTGTTCTTGAAGTGACTAGCTAGCCGTTGGCCAGGTATACTAGCACTGATAGGTTGTGCCATGTCCAGAAGGTATAAGGCGGAGCAGGTGGATTGGGGGTTAATTGCTTTTAATAGATATTATGTTATTAAATTATTATTATTATGCTGACAAACCTGCTTCTCTGACTTGCATTCCTATCCTGCATATGTGGGAAATTGATTTTGGTTGCTGAGACGCCATGTCTCATCCCGTTATTATAATTTTTTCAGGCGATACCTCTAATTTTGATAGAGGCCGAGGGAAGCAGCCAGAGGCATAGTCATTAAGCATTGTAGGCTCTTTTTGATATTGGTATTGTATTGAATCTTATATTGCCATATAGGGTCCATTATTATGATGCATTGCATTTTGGGATGGCCGACAAGAACATGTGGGCCCTGTGGTGATGGCTCATTATTTTGTGCCAAGCGATTTGGATTTTATGTGACAAATTGTGGACGGATCGTGTGGCAAAGATCCGGGGTGACTTGTTGAATGAAATCGCTTCCGCATATTTATGTTGTTATTTAATTATTTTGGTTAAATTATTATGTTTTAGAAATGGTCCTTTCATTTCCAGCGTTTGAATTTGGCTTACCACCATTTTAGGTGGGAAGCGAGGTTCCCGCCTATGCATGAAAATGGGTTCCCGCGGGAACCCATTTTCCAATTCAAACGTTGAACCAAACGGACGCCGCCACTAGAAAATGTAGATTTTCCTATTCCATCGCTCAATTTGCACCGAACCAAACGGGCTATAAGAATAGCACAAGTGATGATCAGCTTGAAATGAGTTGTGATATTTGAAGTAAATTAGTAATACTGGTTACTCAATCACCTCCATAGATTTCACAATCTTATACATTTGTATCTTTTTAGAGTTTATTTGGTTTCACTTCTCAGAACCTAGGTTTGGTTTTAAAACCTATGTTTTGTCCAAATATTCACATTTTTTAGAAAAACTATTTTGGATACAAAACCTCAGTTTCAAACCTAGGTTTTGAAAAGATATTTTCTTATCAAATTGTACCCTCTCTCCTAATAAATTTTCTCCTTCCTACTTTTTCTTTCTTTCTCTTTCCTCTTTCCTACCTGCTTTTTGCATCAGAATCCGTAAAAGCCAAACTTCCTAAACACAATCACATTTTCAAAACCTTGGTTTTACCTTGGAATTCATAAAAACTGTTCTCCAAAATCTAAGTTTTACCTCAGAATTCATAAAAGCTATTCTCAAAAGGACTTTTAAACAAGCCCTTAGTCATTACGTGAACTTTGTACTGCAAGGTATAGTATATATTAAAATGGGTAAAAATAAGAAGTTATTAAATTTTAATATAAAAATTAATGATATTTAATGTTTTGGGAGATTTATTGTAAGTTACTTGCTATAATCAGAAAAAAGTCTCATGATGTGTAAAGACGTGTAAAAAATCTAATAGTTCGGTTATGTCCAAATAAACAATATAATAAAATCGGATTAGACTGACTTGTTAGGTTGGACCAGATTTAGAAGCAAGTGTTCAAACTAATTGGCCTGATTCAATTTAACCTGAATTATTTTTTACTTATTTATTTTATTAAATATTTACGTTAATAATGATATTTACTATTGCTAAATGTTGAATATCATCGATTTATATTTAAATTTTAATATTTTGGAGTGTATTTTATATTATTTAAGATTTTTTTATATTAATAATGTATTATTAGGTTAAAATTTTGCCACTTGTAAGTACAAGGGGAAATAAAAAAATTATACTACAGTCCCAAGACTGATCCAAGCAGTGAATCCACTAGATTCAATCCATCTCGATCCCGAGCTATTGTTGGATTGGATTGGAACTAACTTTAGATTATCTTGTATAACATAAAATCTATACTAGAGGGGATCTTGGGTTGCGTATCAATATAATTTGGTTTGATTCATACACAACTCTAACTATTAAGTAACCAACATGTAATAATTCGTTTTAGATTGACAGCTGATCCGTACTATTTGTGATTGAGATTTCTTGACGATCATACATTTCTTTTCTGAAACTAGGTTAAGATTTTTTTTTACTCCGATAAATCCTCTAAATAAGCATACACCGGCATTGTTTTATATATGATTTGTGTATAAATTAAGAATTAGGATGCAATGGGGCAATCAACTAAACCAAAAACTCAGGCGGTTTCGAAGCAAATTGGCAAGCTCCACGAACTTGTTTTCAGTATGAACCTGCCGGTCCACAAGGAAAAATTAATAAAAAAAACGCGCAATCCATCTTCTTGCTTTTATAACTAAAGAGAACGTTGATTACAGGTTTCGTGGAGTCTAACTAGGACCACTCCATTATATAATATATATAACCAATTACTATTGGTATTATAATAATAGTAATTGAGCTGTTCTCCATTGAAGAGATTGAAACGAAATTAAAGGTAACTGTCTTGTAATTGCCTTGTAACTTGCATGATTATATGATTACATTTAGTCCAATATATATATATATATATAGACAGGTTTTCTTCAAGGGGGGCTGAATATTCCATTTATTATTATTTTTTGTTCGTTGTGTAGAACAATGTGCATGAGATTTGTGCCACACACTACCACCCACCATGTTTATTACACATGAATAGTAACATTTACTCATTTGGGATTATTATCAGTTGCGTTCAGTATGTTTATAACAGATAAGAAGCCTTAATTTATTAAATATGCTTTAAAATTCAATAACTTCTCGATTGTATTCTTATTTAATAAAATATATTATATCTATTAGATGAAGTCAACTCAATAATAAATAAAGTGTACAATAGTAAATTCATATGAAAATTTTTCATGATGTGACTAATAAGTAAGATAAAACATTCTTTCTCTGTATATGCACGATATGAATAGGGCGAAAAGAGTACATAGTATTATATGTCTAATATATTATATTCATGAGTATTGTTAAAGTTATAACATGGTTTATATATAACAAAAAATAATTTAATGAAAAACAAATTGACTTATGACCTATGCTTACTCAAGTGATAAGGATGGAACTATTCAGCTAGAAAAGGAGTGAGTATAATTAATAGGAGGTTTAAACTCTTATGATATAACAAAAAATTGAAAATGCGGTGTGCCAAATAGATTCATTTTTTAACTAAAAAAAATTTATACTTGGTTGGGTTGTGTCGCGTTAGACCATTTCTTATCTCTTCATCATGTTCCAACAACCCCATCATCTACACAAATTCTAGCAACCTTTTTGTTTGGGAAAATGAAGCAAATTTCCTCTGAAATAGAGAGAAGACAAATCGGGGTGCCCAATAAATATAATGTCATATCAAACCAACTGGACCATTTTGAAATATTAAAATACTGCAAAAAAGAAGACAATGCCTTTGAGCTAATAGAAAGGGCAATACATAGGTGACGGCAAATTTGCTTTTTAAAATTTCTTATACTGAAATGGGCATTATTTACCATACACAAGTTAATTTGTGAAATTAAAGTTGGAAATGGGCACTCAGGGGAGTCCATATTTTGTCATGGGTAAGAGAGTTTTTTATTTGCTCTTCTTAAACTCTTTAACCAAACTGGACATTCATTATATTAAAGTCGAAATTCGTGAAACTAATATTGAAAACGGACAATCAGAAGAGAATCCATATTTTGCCAAGAGTCAGAAATATATTCATTAGCTTTTCTTAATTTCCTAAACTGAAGTGAGCATTTCACCATACTAAAGTTAAAATTTATGGAACAGAAGTTGGAAATGATTCTTTAAAGGGCTGTTCATATTCTATCAAAAGGGCATTATTGTCTTTTGAAACATTTCAATATCCCAAAATGATCGGATTGCTTGTCACGGGGCAATTACTCTCTCCCCCAAAAGAGCTCTTGTAAGGATGTGCAGCGCACCCGTTTATATAGCCCAGCACCCTCCCGAGCCTCTCCAATGTGGGACTTTGACATTCTCCCCCAGCCAATCCGCGAGCGACCTCGTCACGGGGCCCACCGGCAACCTTGCCGGCGTCCGGAGGGTCCACCAGAGACCGAAGGCTCAGGGCTGGCTCTGATACCACTTGTCACGGGGCCATTACTCTCTCCCCCAAAAGAGCTCTTATGATGGTGTGCAGCGCACCTGTTTATATAGCCCAGCACCCTCCCGAGCCTCTCCGATGTGGGACACCGTGCGGCCTAGCAAGCTTTGCTCGAACCTGAACTCCTGAACCTGCTAGTCAGCCTTCCAAAGACTTAACTTAGTTAGAGAACTAAGAAAGCCTAGAGAGAGAAACTAGAGAGAGATGGAGAACTTGGGAGAATGCTTATGAATTCTCAAATGCTTGGTGCCTTAAAAGTGAACCCCTTGGGGGTATTTATACTAATCCACCTCCTCAATGGACGGTGGAGATCGATTCGATCCTACGGCCTATATCAACCTTCCAGAATCCTCTCTTAAAATATTAATATACATTTACACATGTGAAAAATGTGTAGAGGATTCTAGAGAAAGCTAGAGAAAGAAAGAATAAGCTAGCATTTACGAGAGAAATCTAGAGAATTCCAGGGTTTTCTAGACTAGCCATGACATCTAAAAATATACTTTCCAGGCTTCTATATTTCAAATGTATTCCCTATTGTTTCTTCCATATACTTCCATTACAAAAAAAATATAGCAGCGATTATTTAATAGCAGTTACGAAAACCACTGCATGTTACAGTTATTAACAAAATTACTACTAATACTAATTTGTAGTGATTTATCTATCACCTTATGATAGGAGGTATGGCAAAGGTACTTTGTAGCAGTTGTAAACACTACAACTGTAGCAGTATAAAGAATCAAGACAAACATTTACACGAGCATCTCCAAATTTTTCACAATATATATATATTCGAACTCGTGTACTATTGCAATGTAAATGACCACAACAAATTTAGTCAATTATTAAAATTCATTAGCATATATGAAGTTGAGCTAATTCCAGAGTTTAATGCTATTATCACTGGTTCTCAACATAATATTCACATTGGTATTCAATGATTGAACTATAAAGTAAATTTTATACTAGAGACCAATGCTAGTAAAATCAAACTCCATACTCTTTTTTGGCAAAAGAACGTCAAATGTCTCAACAAAGTGAGAAAATTTAAGAAACAACCGTTTCCTAGGACTTATGCCCTCTCTTTGAACCTATATTTCAATCTCTGTACTCAAACTAAAATTAATCCAACAAAATCAATTCACAAATGAAATTCCAAAATATATCAAATTGGACCGTAGCAAAATATCCCCCCAAAAAATTAAGCAAAAACTACAAAAATCTCATTATCTTTTTCAGCATTATAAATTGTTTTTTCTTCTATGTCCAATAGATTTGTGTGTTTGTTTTAATAATGTAAGGTGTGCATGTTTTTCTGAATGTAATAAAAATTGAAGAATTATATCTTAAAGATTTGGAGTACGTTGACAGTTCATTCTTTAATGTAATAACCCTGACATGCTATTTTAATAACCCTGGCCATTTATTCTTTGCCACTATTCAAAATTGACTTTGAAACAGAGCTCGTCCTCCTTGGAATTTTCAAACACACATGCCAAACTCAGAAACTGTTTCTACTTGAGATGATAAACCTACACACGAAATTCAAACCCAGTCTCTTGAAACGTTGAAGTCAAAACTTCCAATTGCCTTCCGGTTTTTGCTCCTTGGTAAGTTATTCCTGAGTTTATCTTTCATTTCTGTGTTTCTCTGCATGACTTTTTTTTTTTAACATTTAGATATGGTGTTTCAAGTGGGATCGAACCCACAGTTACCTCTAACTTACAGATAGATTTTCATACCATTAGGTTATAAGATCATTAGCTTCTCTACTAAAAGAGTTTTGAATTCATGCAAATGGGTTCCTGGGAGCCTTGTGTTGTTATTTTGAATAGGTTCCGAATTGATGGTAAAATTATGATTCAATTTTTATTTTGTGCCTGACTAGAACCTGTCTAAATCAGCGGTAATTGAAAATAGATTTTTTCCCCTGAACGAATGGGTTACAGCAAAAATCATGATTTTGAGCTAATAATTGATTTTGTCAGCAAGATTTTAGATTAAAGCTAAACAGATAATAGGTCTTAAATTTGAAGGCCCTGGTGGAAGTTATCCATGATTTGCTTTGTACATGCCTTTTCCTTTTGTAGATTGTGGATATCACTGTGTGACAAGATATTTATGAAAGTTAATATCATTCATGTCCAGTCCACAAACCCTTGACGATAAGGTATGTAATTAAGTCATTGAAATTTGTTTATCTTACTTGATATTGTTATGATGCTTTATATTGTAGTACTTCATTTATTAGTTCCTAAAATTTCATTTTTGCTAGCTGCTCGAAATTGGTTTGAATTTATTTATTGCAAGCAGGCTGCTAGCTCCTAGCAAGACTGTTGTAAGCATAAAAAAATATATTTTAGATTTTTAGCTCATAGTTATCTATAATTTTGTGGCCAAAGATGATATCTAGTTCACAAACTGTGAATTAAAAATTATCCTCCAATTCCAAGATGATTAATCCAAAAGATTAAAGAAATTAGTTAAATTAATTGTCTATAAAAAATATGTTGGTTTAACTAATGTAACCCTTTCTATCATTTACAATAGATATTACTTCCTTAATAGAAAAACCCCTTTATGTCTGTGTGTATTTGTGCAGAAGATTTTTTATTTAAAATCAAAATAAATCCTTATACTAACTCTTATATCTAAGAGTGGATTGAGTAATAAACAATAGAAGATGGCTTTCAGTCTATAGTTAATGCCATCTGACAATTTTTGACTATTAACTAGTTTAAAAGTTGACCGTCAATGTTGGCCTCTTTTTTGGCATAATTAAAAAGTGAAGTGCAACTAGGGAGAATACCAATAGTGAAGTGTGCATGATGTAATTAACTCATAATTACTTCGTAATATATATATATATATATATGGTTTGATGCCAAACAATAATGTGATACATAGTATGAATCCACGTAAATAATTATGGGGAATTTTTTAAAAGTACTTTTTTTAAAAAAAAATTATTGGCTAAAAACCTGAATTTAATTGAATGCAAACTGATCTTAACATTTTTATAAAGGTGTTATCATAATAGAGATAATTTTATTTAAAACACTATTAAATGTTAAATCAATATCCCAACGGGGATTAGGATATTGATTTATAAGCTAAACCCAACCCTAATTGATTGTGCAACATATCTTTATAACGAGTAAATGAATTCTGTTTCAAAGACTTTTACATATAGCTAAATATAGGATAATATACTCTCTCTAATCTATAATACACAAGAAGTTAAAGTTAACTCATTAAATATGATATAACTTATTTTTTTCGCTTTTACTCTTATTAAAGGATGTGTTTAAAAATACTAAAAATAATTTTTTTCAATTCATATTCTCTCACACATCCATATTCAATGTCCAAGGCGTAAATAAAACGGATGTTATGACAATATAATTGAGAAATTAATTCAAGAGATTCATTCCATCCAAACTATTTATCAAGTTAATTCGATTTATCATTGATAAGTTAGCTTTGGGTTGTTTGGTTAGTTATTGGCACGTATTTATGCATCTGAATGTGACTCTCATGTAACTCCATTGAGATTACAGTGAATATGATTTTATTTGGCCTAGACTACCCGTGGTTTTACTCTCGAAATGGGGGGTTTTTACATAATTTTATTATCTCTTGAGCTATTTAATTTTTGCCAAATTTATTTATTTGTTTCCTCGGAGACTCTTACAAGTGATAGGAAGATTTAATATTTGCTACGCACTTCCTAGCAGTTTCCACCGTAGCCTTATTGCCTGAGCTAGAAATTCCTAACCTACTGTCGATGTTGATAACCCCTCAAATAAAAGATCACATAATTCATAACTAATTTCTTTAGGGAGAATTAGGAAAAATCATCTATTAGAGAATTAATTGTAAAATGAGACATTCTACATATATTGAACTGAGCTTCCACGTTACGTAAAACTGAGCTTCCACTTATACAATTAAAAAGGTCTAATTCTCTAATTAGATTCCCCAAGTTCCCTTTCTTATTAACATCCAATTTAAATTGCAAAATAACTAAAAAAGTACGGCCCAAGAGCCGCTGTGCCTCAAAAGTACGCACAATCAAACGAAAGTAGTATATGATTTACGTCACTTAAAATGTCAATTCATTTCAAGTATAATCAAAGAATACAGTAACTTCTTCATTAAATTAAATATTAAAAAAATTTAAAACATGAAAACTGGCCTACTTGATCATAATTAAATAAAGTAATAAGTTCCCATTATGCGTTACAATTTTTCACGAAATTTTTAACTTTGGTACCTTTTTGTTCTCCTTTTTGCCTTATCATTCTTTAATACATTAGAAGGTTAATCCTTTTGCAGGGGAAAAAACAGAGAGATGTGCCTTTTTAGGAATGGATCCAATAATTTCAGTCTGAGGATAAAACAAATATACATAATTATAATATTAAAAATATAAAAAATTACCTATAACTCCCATTTAAGAAAATTAAATATAAATAGGCCGCTCTCCCCAATATTATTTGTGAATCTGTAAAAGATATTTTTAAAATAGCTTCCAAACAAACACTTAATCGTAATGTCTCAGTACATTAATACTTTCAAATCAAACTTTCATATTTAAAGTGGAATTACATTATTTACAAGTAAATTTAACAATTCATGTTTCCATGTCCCATCAAACTTCAATTTTTACAAGTCGACTAAATTCGTAAATATTAAATTCTTTAGAATATATTAATATATTAAATGAAATTCGAAGAACCTACTTGTATTTAATTATCTTATCTGGTATCCACTAGTAATTATTTCTTAAAAAAATATAGCATCCCATCATCTTATGTTTTGAATATATATTCAAAAGAAGAAAGCAAAGAAAAAAGAGCACTAGAAAAGTAAAGCAAAAGGGCCGAAGATTGCAAATTAAGATGTAATGCTATTTAAGGTTTTTTTTATCTTTTAAATAAAAAAATAAAGGTGAAGATAAGAAGGTTTAGAATATCAAATGTAAGCGGAAAAATAAATTTATGAAATTGAAAGGATGAACAATGATAGTAACCAATGGCGGACTCAGGATCCTAACTCATCAGGAGTGTAAATTATTTTTTGAGATGAGTGATACTTATTCTTAATATCTTTTAGAAAAAATTTGAATAAAAATTTAGTGGGTTCAAAATTAGCAAATGAGTGGGTACAAAATAAATCACATAGTACTAATTATACCTAACTTTTCGAAAGTTAGGGGGTGCAGCTGAACCCACTGAAGTACACGTAGGTTCGCATATGATAGTAACCTAGTAAAGATTTATTCTATACTTTTATTCACTACCAATATATCATATTACGTTATTACACAAATTTGCTCCTAAAGTTTTTGTTTAAAAGTAATATGTTGCCTTAAAAGTTTTTTGAGTAGTAATGTCATTCCAGAAATTTATAAATCCCGGCAATTTTAGCTTGACTATTATTCAAGTTAAATTTGATCATTAATTGATCAAATATGCTAAGTTTATAGATCCATGTCATCTACATCATTTTTTAATGAACAAATTTGTCCCGAAAGTTTCTGAAGGAGCAATATTGCCTTGAGTGTTTCTAAATCGTAACAATATTGTCATGACCATTATCCAGATTAAGTTTGAACATTAATTTACCCAATGTTGTCAAGAACAAGGCCATTGAAAATGCTCTGAAGCCATAACCTAGCGATGTATAGATAGGTGAATACCTCTTGGACTTTCTCTTTACCTCAAAATGCTTTCGCTTTTTTTAATTATTCCCTCCAATCTTTTGGACATGAAGCATTTTTTAATTTTTCATTATTTATAAATTTAAATTGGAAAAACTTCAAGTGAACATGGACATATGAGATTAATATATTTGGTCAATTAACAGGTAGACAGATAACAATAGGAGGGTGAACTACTGTGAAGTAGAAACTTCCGAAGTAATATTGCTCGAGTGAAAACTTTAAGAGTAAATTTGCATATAAGCCCAAAACAAAAAGATAGGGATAACATATGGATTGCTAGCTCAGTATATTTGGTCAACTAATGGGCAAAGTTAACCTAAAAAATGGCCTGGATGAAATTGTTATGATTTGTAAACTTTTAGGCTGCCATTACTCTTCAAAAAACTTTTGAAACAACACACCTTAGTAAAAATTTCCGAAACAAATTTAGACATTAATCTTATTTAAGGGATAACCCATTTATAAGTACTTATACTTTTTCAATTTTTAATTTCACACTTGTGTATTTTTCTTAGAATTAAATTATTAATTTTGATTTGTCGTTATCATTAGCTCTTGTAACTTTGTTCTATTAGTACAGTTAGCCCCCGTATAGGAGTTAATGATGTTAAATGAGCAAAATTGAAGAATTTCGTTAAGAGAAAAAAATATACCAGTACCAAATTAAAAATTGAAGAAACATGTAAGTCCCAACAAATACCTTTCCCCTTCAAGTAATATATATTTGGTTGAAATAGCTAATCCTAAAATATGTTTACTCAGTGTGTAAATAAATGTGAGTAGTTTTGTCTCAATTTATGTAAAAGTGTTTTTTAGTTAAAATAGCTATCCTAAGTTTTGTATACTCCCTCGAATCCTTTTCTTATTTAGACAATTTCTAAAAATCCCCTAAGCACGTATTCCCTGGATCCTTAATAGTAGCTAAATAATTAAGAGTGAATGTATAAATTTGTCAGTCGAATTTTTATTTAGAAATAATGTTTTAAATTTTTTTCAACTTAATGCTACCCAAAAATTTAAAAAAACGTAGCAATATTATCCAATCTCTTTAAAAAATAATATTGATTGTTAACATTTTTAATGGTAAAGAATAATATTACTCTATTTTAACACTGAATATAAGCTTTGAACACAATACAACTCTTTGGGCAAAATTATTCTAAAGTGAAAACTTCTGGAATCAATTCACACTTTAACCCAATAATTAATTTATGCAAATTAGAAAATTAATTATTTATGTATTTGTTATATATGCTGATTTTTCTGAAATAACCTCTTTAATTATTTGTATTGAAACTACATGAAAATATTCTTAACATATGCAATCAATATAAATGATTTGACTATGATAAAAAAAATATAGATGATTTGACAAAGGAATTATGAATGTAAGCTAAAAATAAATTGAAATCTTCTATTTTAAATTAAAATAAACTTCTTAATAACTCTTATACCTAGAGTTGTTAGGGAGTGTATATACATACAGTGTATTCTCATCATTCCTTGTCAAAATTGAACCCTTCCTTCCTGACCACAAAAACATAAAATAATATAAAAATGTATAGAATGGAGATGTATTTTAACCAATAACATAAAATATAAAAAGAATATAAACTAAAAAATGGTTGAAAAAAATAATATTATCGATCAGTGGGCAAGTTCCATAGACAATGGACGCAATTGATATTGAATATTAGATCTAAACAATACAATGTAAACTACTTTTCACATGTGATTTATAGTCCATGACGTAAGTATACGGGATAAGTTTTATCTCCGAAATATGTTTCTTCAACACTCACACATACAGACCCATTGATATATAGTATTAAAAATAATATAATATAATAATGATTTTTTTATACAAATAAAGATGTTGATTATGATAAAAGCTGCTCGATCCCCACCATACGAGTAGGTCGGCGATCTGCTTGTCATAATCATCATCACATTATAATAAAAAAAACCCTCATTCATGTATCACACAAAAATTGATGATTTTTCCTACCGATCATCAAAATCGTGTTTAATATTTTATTCTTTGTTTTTGAACTGCGTATATATATATTTTTAGATTTTTATATGATGTGTAGTATCCTATATCGTTTCTTTATTATATGTAAATGTAATAAAATGACTGTCTAAATCACATTTTAATTTTGTTGGCAAAAAAAATCACATTTTAAATGTATTTTGGCCCAAGCCCAATGCCATCATGAAAGCTTTCACAGAGGTGCAAGTTAATGGCAATAAATACCACTTAAAGTGCGATTTTCTAGGCTTAATGGCATGTTAAGTTTCCTTGCAGGCTGAAGGCTGTGAGTTCAATATCACACGTTGTTGGGATTAGAATGTAGACGCAGTGAAATTTAAAATTTTCTAATCATCATATGAATCTGTCAAAGGCGTTTAAACCAAGGAGATAGAGCAATACATTTTTCTTTTGAAATTCGAAGCGTCCATTGCGTTTTTAAACGGATAGATTAGGGTTGTGCAGAAACGTCATATTATTCTTACTGGTTAGTTTATTTTTTTGGAAAAAAAATTATTATAAGAAGCTTTATGTTTCACTTCTATGGGTATGCTAACTGTCCATTTTGCTGCTGCATAAAATGAATTTTTTTCCTGGTTACAATCATCTTTTTACTGAAAGTAATTCTATTTAAAATACTATTAAACACTAAATATGAGTATTTTTTCCAATGAGAATCCAAGCTTCGGTTTGTTATGGTGTGAAGGATTATCTTCTTCAACTAATCCCAACTCTATTAGTTGTGCAAAATGAAATTTGAATTGCTTTTAGGGTTAATGCGCAATTTTTCCTTAAAGGTTTTATTGAGGGGGCTGTATATTCAAAACTTTTTTACCAATGTCACCCCAAAAGTTTACAAAACATAACAATATTACTTCATCTGTTATTTAGATTGAGGTTGACTGTTAGTTGACCAAATATAGTTGTGTACATAACATAGAGGAGGAGCTCATATTTGTAAGAGTGTAACAAAAAAGAAGATAATGTGAATAAGATATGAACCTACTAACTTAACGTATTTGATCAATTAATTATCAACTTAATTTAAAATTGTCAGGGTGAATTGCTACATTTTATAAATTTTTGAAACAACATTGTTAAATTTTTTTTTTGAATACAGTGTTCCTCAACGAAACTTTTTTGGGCAAATTTTCCAACCCTTGATTTTATTCGACCAATCTGTTTCTAAGTCTGTACAGATTTATTTTTTGTTCGAGTGATGTAATGTTCCATGGGTTCTGGATGTAATGTTCCGATAAAATTTATGTTTTACTCCAAAATTTAAACTTTATCCAAATACTTACATTTTTCAGAAAAACTATTTGGTAGATAAAATTTCGGTTTGAAACATAGGTTTTGAAAAAGGCGTTTTCATATCAAATTACACTATTTCTTTTAATAAATTTTCTCTTTCCCCTTTCATACTTACTTTTTACCTTGAAATCCGTAAAAGTCATTCTCACAATGACTTCCCAAACACAGGGTTTGTTTGGAAGTCATTTTAAAAATAACTTTTACGGATTCTGAGTCAAAACCTAGGTTTTGGAGAATAGTTTTTACAGATTTTAAAACAAAACCTAGGTTTTGAAAGGTGATTGTGTTTGAGAAGTTATTGGCTTTTGTGGATTCCGATGCAAAAAAGTAGGTAGGAAATATGAAAGAGAGAAAGAAAAAGTAGAAAAGAGAAAAATTATTAGGAGAAATGATGCGATTTGACAAGAAAATAGCTTTTTCAAAACTTAGGCTTCAAACCGAGATTTTGTAGTTAAAATAATTTTTCTGAAAAATGTAACTACTTGGATAAAACCTAGGTTTTATAAAGGAAAAGGACTTATGGTTTAGTGCTGATAAAACGGGTCAGTGCGTGGGTTGCGGATTGGAGGGCTAGGATGCGATTCAGTAGCCCAAGCCCGCAGTGGTTGCCGAAAAATAATTTTTTATAAAATAAATCATTTTTATTTTTTTATCAAGTTTTTTTCTATAAGATTGCATAATTACATGATTCTCTTTCTAATCCTATCAATAAATGTTCAATAATTTCCTAAAAATTGAATTTAATATTACTTTTTCTTTATAAAAAATATTGAGATAAAAAAATAAAAAAAATATAAAAAATGGGTCTAGATATATAATTTTGTTTTATTTGCATCTTTTTTTTAGAATTAGGGATAAATCCTTTGTTGCAACTGACATTCCACAATATTTAATTGAGGCTCCACTGTATGCAAGTGAATTTCCACAAAAAGGCAAAATAACAGAAAATGTAACTAAGTTTTCATGATATGTAAATACAAGTGAACTTCCACAATATGCAGCTGACGTTCTATAATAAGCAATTGAGTTTTTACTGTATATAAGTGAGTTTTCAATTCTCCATTTAAAATTGGTCAGATCTCTTGATGAGGATTTATCTCAATAAAAATGATATCCATTTTTTTTTTGTTACCCGCCCGATCTCCGAAGATTTACCCCGATTAATCTGGACTCGACCTGCATCGCGCACCCAGGAAAGGTGGGAAGGTCTCCCAATGGTGGCTGCTGCATTCACAAGGCTCAAACTTGAGACTTTACTTAAACTGGAACAAGCTACTTACCACTTGATCCAACCAACAGTTGGTATATCCAGTTTTATTTTTATGAAAGAAAAAAGTAACGATTTGAACATTCTTCCTAGCTCCTTCGGCCCAGCGGCAGCGCCTCTGATCCCAGCCTGATATTAAAATCCCTCCTTATAAAATCCTTGGGCCCGGCTGCATTCCGCTGTGGCAGATGGGAGAGCGCAGAGTGTCGGCCGCCGCCGCCGCTTGATAACTCATCTTCCTTTGAACCCATCGTAGTGGAAGCCGCGAGAAAGAGGTGGGGCTTCAAGTGGTGAGACCATTTCCATTTTCTTTATATTGTTCTCTTCTATCCTCCGTTAGCTAGCCGAACTGTTGCTTCATCTCCTTGCACTTTCGACCTTGGATGTCGCTTCAAAATTAGTTTACCTGACTTGGGTTTTCAAAGTCCAAATCCACACTTAGTCGTAGTCTACCTTGAATATAAGTTTGGTAAAATGGGATTTTCTCTTTCTGGTAAAAAAGAGCTAGAACTTAAAAGGAACGAAGTGGGATGTTAATGTTCACTTCTTGTTAGTCATAGATTCTGCTGGCTGCCATTGGAGATGCAGTTCCTTTGATTGATAAAATGTATGTTTGGGTTTGGTATGTGTCCCCACTCTTTCTTTTGGCTCCTTTCATGTACAAAGTCTACTGTTGACTCAATGTTATTGTTTCAGTTATATTGGATCATTTTATTTTAGAGAGATTCATAGTTGAGTTTTTCTGCCCACGATGAAAGTCCTCTTCAAAAGAAATCGCAGCTTGAAACTTGTGTGTTGAAGCTTTCTTTTATGTGATTTATTTCTTTAACAATGCTTATATTTATCAAGTGAGTCGATGTTAAGTGTGATGCTAAAACTAGTCTTTGTCTTGTTTTAAAAAATTATATTAAATTGTGAGTGATGAATTTTTCTAAGCTAACTTTTTATGGTCAATTATTCTCTTGATAAATAAAAAACTAAATAATTTAAAAATGCATGTTATACAAAAAGAAGAATGAACACACTGGGTATTTTTTAAAAGATAAACTTCAGGACACACTGATATTTAAATTTTATTTTTACACGATCCATTTGGTACTGCTTATACCTTTTTTATTTTTTGGAGGCAACTTAAATATTTATTCTATTATTCAGTGAGGTGTAGGGGCTTCTTTTCACAGCACCGGTTAGAGGTGAGAGCTCAGAGAGAAATGGAAATTGCAGATCACTACAAGTTTCTTTCCATACAAGATGCCATGAAGTGTATCAATCAAAAAGTGAACATAATGGGCATTGTAGTTGAGTTTGGCTTGCCAAAGCGAAGTAGGGGCACCGGTAAACTTTTGGCTTGATGGATCATGCTTCTTTATCATTGCATTTGATGTTACGATTTTTTATCCCCTATGGTGTAAGGATTATTCAGATTCACATTTTTTTAAAATTCATGCTGTAATTTACAAAGTATTTGGAGAGTGAAGTTTGGTTGTATAAATTTTCACTGGCAATGATCAATGAAATTTAGTTAACTGGCAGTAGAGTGATGAATTTTTTCGTTTAAGGTGCATGTTCTAAGCAAGTTTCATGGTCATGCCCTGGGTTGATGCCAATATGTTATTGAAGTCTTCTTCTTTAATGGGGTAAAGTTCAACATGGCTGAATTGTCATTAAACTTGGTTGTTTTAGGTTTCCAGGAAGACTTATTAAGCTGCATTGTTTTCTTTTTCATAAAGTTTACATATGCGTGCTTCTCTGCACTGCTTTGGTGTGGTGATTTTGGATTTTTCAGGTATCTCACATCTTTTAAATTCATGCGTTTGGAATGTACTAAGTATCTGAAGAGTGAAGTTTGGTTAACTTACATTTGGACTGGCAGTGATGAATCAAAGGCCGGACTTATGGCTGTCATTTTGTTTTACTGGTTGTAGATTTATGATTCTGTTTTTTTTCCCTTTTTTTTTTGGTTAAGGTGTTTCATGATTATATACTGGATGCCAATGTGCTAAAAGCATTATATTTTAGTGGGTTAAAGTTCAATGTGACTTAACTGTTGTTAAACTTAGTTGTTTAAGGTTTCTAGGAAGTTCATTATGCTGCACTGTTTTACTTTTCCTACCGTTGTGGTTCTCTGAGCTTGTGTCTTTATGGTCATCACCTTCAAAATGCTAGATTTTTGTTCATGCTATTATTACCTTGTAACATTTTTTTTTTAATTTCGTGATTTTGGATTCCCAGTGGATTAAGAATTATTCAAATTTTTCCTTTTTTGAAAACAACCTTTTGTTGTTGGACTTCACAAATCATAGAGAGAGTGGAGTTTGGTCAGTTTAGATTTTGACTGGTGATGAAGAACCAAAGGCCGGACTTACAGCTGCCATTTACTTTACTGGTAGTAGATTGATGACAGTTTTTTTTGTTAAGGTACATGTTCTGAGCCAGTTTCATGATTATGGTTTGGTTGATACCATTGTGTGCTAAAAGACTTCTATTTTAGTGGGGAAAAGTTCAATGTGATTGAATTTTGTTAAAGTTGGTAGTTTCAGGCTTCTAGGAAGCTCATCACGCTGCACTTTTTTTTCATTTTCATACTGTTTGTGCCTCTCATGGCTTACGTTTTTATGGCCATCACCTTGAAAAGGCTAAATTTTTGTTTATACTTTTGTTACCGTATAACATTTTTTTTTAAATTCATGATTTTAGAATTCCATTGGATCAAGAATTATTCAAATTTTGCCTTTTTTGTTTTGAAAAAGCTCATGTCAGACTTCACAAGGTATTGGGATAGTGAAGTTTTGGTTGGTTTAAATTTTGACTGCCAATGAAGAATCAAAGCTGGACTTACACATGCCATTTAATTTACTCGTAGGAGATTGATGATTTTTTTTTTTTTCGGGGTTACGGTATGTGGTCTGAGCCAGTTTCATGATTATGTTTTGGTTGGTGCCCTTGTGTGCTAAAAGGCTTCTATTTAAGTGGGGTAATGTTCAACCTGCCTGAACTGTCGCTAAACTTGGTTGCTTCAAGTTTCTGGGAAACTCACTGTGTTGAACCGTTTTTCTTTACATACATATATGTGCTCTTCTGAGCTTGTGTCTTTATAGTCATCTTACTTTTATTGAATTCTTACCTTAAAAAGGCCAGGTTTTGGTTTATGGGTTTTTTTTTGGTTTTACTTGAGGAAGAAAACTGAAAGGTCTTTCTTTGTTATTAGTGTGAAATTCTTTTGCTCTTGCTCATTGGCTTACTTGAATAATTTCTGCAGACTACCATTGTACCTTAAAAATAATTGATGAATCATATCAGAAACCTGGGATGATCATTAATTTTTTTGCTGAAAGCTTGCAACAGCTTCCTGATGTTGTAGAAAGAGGAGACATTGTTCTGCTTTGCAATGTGATGGTAATGATCCTCTTACTCCTAGATTTGATGGTTGATTCTCCAGAAATATGTTTGCTTTGTTTTACTGGACCGTTCTTGTCTATGGAATATTTTATGCGCTGTTTCTGTCAATAATATTTGTTACTCTGATACACATTTAACAAAAAATTAGCAAAATTTAGCAGCATACTGGTTTTCTCTGTAGTTCTCGCTTTGGCTTCAAGGCTATTTCATCTGGTTTTTTGTAATGATGTTCATTCTTTGATTGCAAGAAGATTTGAAAGGAATATGCAGTATGATTATGATAGTGTGAGACTGAGAATAGGTAGCTTGACCTAGTGGTGAAAATTCTCAAAGATATGAAGGAAAAGTTTTCATGATATTACACAATGGAAATATACGTTTTTTTTAAACTCAGGGTCAGGCTTTTGGATTTGCAAGTTCTATGACAACTCATGCACTTGTCCCTTGTGATGGGAAGGGTTTTAGTGTAGTTGAGGAGTGCTTCAGTTCACCTGGAAGGAAACAAAACATGGGGCAAAGAATAATAAAAGTAAAGAAAAAGAAAACAGCTATGAAAGCTATGAACACTAACTTTCTAGGACTAGGATGTGAATGTCAGAACTCAACTGCTTGATTAGCTGGCTTAATAAATAAGAAAGTAACGTATATTCTTATATTATTGTTGAACGAATGATTGAATTTCTTTGACTATTATGAATATGAATATGTGTCTCCGTTTTTAAATATTTTACATTTTACCCTATACATACCGAATTTTTCAGTCATTTCTTGTAGGTAGAAGGGCATGGTGATGAAGATGAATTCTAATTTTGATGGAGTGCTGCATTATATTATAAATCTGTCAATCATGTGATGAACTTAAGGATCTTTATCCTTTAAATATGTTTTCTAATTTTGTAGGTAAAAAGGCATGGTGAGGAAGTAAATGCTGTTTTCAATAAAAAGATATCCTCTTTTGCGTTATGTAATGGGAAAGACGGTGATGACTTTGTGCCTTATCAAGTTTCTCCAAAACTTCATCCTAGAGATTTGGACAAAACGCTCTTAGCTGAGCTTAGAAAATGGATGCTCAATTCTCAACTCATCCAAGGTTTAAGATTGTAACATTTAATATGCTTTGAGAGCAGCCGATTCATTTTTGACTGATTCAATACAAACCATGCATACTGTGCATGCACGTATACTTCAATGTGCATAACAAACCACATTAGACATTCATTATTTTGGTGCAGTACTGCAGTGAAAATAAGATAAAATTCATAACCTGATATAACTGTAAATCGTTTGAATATGGTTTTTGAAAATAAGATAAATTTCATAACTTGATATAACTGTATATCGTTTGAATATGGTTTTCAGAAACTTGATTGACTGTGAATAAACCCTTCAGATGTATTTATAGATTTGTTTAATTTTTTAACTTTAGCTCAATCAGGAATCACTTGCTGCTGAGTACAATGCTTGTCTGGCGAGTCATTAGTTTCATTGTATCTTTTGCGTTTGCTTTTCTGATAATTTCATCACCTTGCTTGCTATTTCGGTGCTAAGATAATTAAGTTTTGCATGTTGTGTAGATTCCAATAACTTTCAAATGTTAAGAGAAATCAATGAAGGAGATCGCTGCAATTTGGCATGCAAGGTATTTTTTCTATTCTGATTTTTGTATCTGATTATGAAACATGCTGATGTTCTTGCTTATCCCTTTCCCCTCTGAGTGGTGGCTAAACAAGAGAAAATTTTTCGTTATTACCATTATGTAGTTCTGATAATCTGATCTTTCTTGTGTTTTTTTTGTCAAATTAAGATACTTCATTGCTGTGAGACAGCAAATCAAGAACTTGTGATCTTTGTTTGGGATGGTACAGATTTGCAACCAAACAGTATAAGTGCAAAGTGAGTTCATTTAAATCTAGTTCTACTTTGCTATTTTAACCCTTTTTCAATGTTGATGTTGATTTTGGTAAATCATATGGAAGTCTATTGCTATTAAAATCGGTCTTCTCTAACCACATGGCATTCTATGGTTTTACGAAGTCACTGGATTATGGCCATCAATTGTCACAAGGCTATTGATTCTTTTAACTCCTCCCTCCCCAGGGCGTATCTATGTGTGCACTGTTTTCCCCTGTTTCTCGTTCCCCCGAGGGGATTTTCCGTCCAATTTTAAAACCCTAAACACACCTATAGACGCAAGAGCTCTTTGTTGGGGACTATGATGCCTCTTTTCTCCTTCTGTGTGGCGTCTCCTCCTATTATTGTTGATTTTACCAAACAAGCTTCTTCACTATTTTGGTGGTGAGATTGTTCTCTTTATGTGAATCTGCTCAGGGATATTAAACCCAGTATACAAGGATCATTTTCAACCAAGCACCGAGATTTCTCCTCTAATCTTTTTAAAACTAAAATAACGTGAACCACAGATTGTAAGAAGGAAATGTTAGCTACATACCAACAAGTCAGTATGGTGTGATGCGATGAAGGAATTATACTAGTATTCTTGATTGAACTTGCAATGCCTCACACAACTCATGATATTTGTAAGAAATAAAAAACCATATCGCATATACTAGGAAATGGACTAACCTTCATAAATAGGACACCAGTATCCCCAACTTTCAATCAAACAGGAAACTAATTCTTGATGGTACAAAATGGGAAACAGACACCTCACAATCCAAAATTTAAAATATAAGGCTGCATGCCTGCATCAAAGTAGAAAATAAGCAAATAGTAAATTCCAATAATTATAGAAAAACCTAAATCTAATTTAAACAGCTAGAGCAAGAGTTTTGTGAGCTGCCAACCTGATTTTAATCGCATTCAACTCTACCTTTGTACAGAAGAACGAGTCTTAACAATCATTTGTCCATACACAGACTTGGGATGTAATCTAGGGCGATGTAGTTCCTGGAATTGATCTTATGCTTTTAGTGACTTATAATTGGGCTCGATGAAATATCACAATCAGTTACTGATGGCATTGCACTTTTTCCGAAGAAATTTGATGGTTTTTCTTTAACTTGCAGGCTAGAAGATGAATTGCATAATCCTCTTCCTTTACATCCTGAACCTGTGCCTCTGCCAAGAGAGCTGTTGCGTACTTTTCCTAGAGTTGGTTCTATCTTGAGAATATCATATGACAAAAGCATTGAGAAGAACTATCTAAAACCTTTAGAAAATGACAAGTGGGTCAAAATTGTCAATATGCGTCTTGAAGTGCATGCAGGACTATGGCATGGTGTGTTGACTACATCTACAAAACTTCGGCACATACTGAATGATGATGATCTTGTACAACAGCGCCAAAGGTGGTTTTCAACTCTGTTGACTCATAAGTTGATTGGATATGCTGGATCAGTTCACCGATGTTTCGATTCGTTGTGTTTTTTATTCATTTGTGTAGATTGTATGAAGAGCGAATGTCCTGGAATCTGAGAAGAATGCCTTTTTGGAGCTTTCCTTGGCCTTCATATGTTACAGGTTTCACATACGCATTTCATCATTGTCTTTTATTGGTTTCAACATTATGATTATCAAACATTATATATATTGTCCTACAAGATTTACAAGTTTGCTTCCCTTACAGTGATTGATCATGATGATGCCCCACTGACTACCTTAATGGATGTCCTCGCCCATTCAGAGGTACCATATTGCAATTTTTTTGGCCTGCGGAGCTTGAGTCCATAGATTACTCTATCCTGAGTAATGTCATACAATTTAAAATGCTCAGTTATTATTTTTAATGTTCTTTCACTTTATTTTTTATTGATTAAAGTATCTATGCAATTTATCAATGCTCTGAATTCTCAACATACTCATTAATACTAGACACTTGCATTTCTTGATGTTACTTACCCCTCTCTCTATATATATCTTGTTAATATATGTTGACTTGAAGAATTACAGGTGACAGCGAAATACAGGTGTGTTGTTCGAGTGGTAACAGCAATGCCATGGTCAGCTGAAAACTTCCGCTCTAACAGTGGGATTTATAGGATGCGGTTGACCCTAGAGGATCCAACAGCCAGGATCCATGCTTATGTGTATGCTGAGGATGGGGTATCAAATATTGTTGACCTTTTTATCATTGTAGATTCTTGGCAACTCACTTAAAATTACTTTAGTTTGAAGTCTTGCGTTCAAATAATCACATTCTTTACTTTTTAAGAGGTAATGCTTGTTTCAAGCATTTATAAAGGGAGTACTATTTTGCAGGTATCTTTACTTTCGATTTTTAATTTGGTACATGTATCTTTTCTCTCTTTAAGAAATCTTTCAACTTTGCTCTGCTAGCTCAATTAGCTTTTCGAAAGGGGTTAAAGGAGCCAACACAGTAAAGTTACAAGGATTAACAGTGCTAACATAGTAAAATTAAAGGATTTAATAAAAAGAGAAAAAGGTACACGTACCAAATTTAAAATTAAGAGAAAGTACATGTACCTGCAAAAAGGTTTTCTCGCAATAGTTGGTTTTTGAGTACGCACTTAAGTGAAGACTTAAATTTTCCCAACCACAAAGTCTCATCTTTTACTTTTTTCATTCATATTCTTTGTGTCTGATGATATCTCAAATGTATTGTCATAATTTATGTAGGAAACCCTATTTGATGGTTATCCTAGCAACAGGATCTTGACACAGAAGATGAACTCTTTACTTGGAAGGATGCCATGTGATGATAACACAGAACCAAAGTGTGCTTTAAGAAACCCTCCATGGGTTCAGGTTTGCCTCAAGTCTTGCTACACTGATGAACATGATAGATGGGGCAGTAGGCAATATCGAATATTTGACACCAAAATAGTGGTAAGAGACTGATAAATTTATGTTAGAAATGCTTTTTGTTTTCACTAGGCTGTGAATATGGTATGATGTGAAAATAGATTTGCATGTCCTTTTTTTTTTTTCGTTTTTAGTGACAAGATTTAGGTGAATAGGGTTTTAGACTTGCCATGAGACAGGATTTGTTTGACTTTGACAAGCAAAGAAATGCAAGCTAATGCTAATGGAAGGTATAATGTATATGTCTGATGAAATGCACGCTAATGCTAATGGCTTGTGAACTGTATTTTAAACTTATTAATTCTTTATTCTGTCCTTTTTCTTTTTTCCTTGGTAAGAGGGAAATGAGGGAAAATTATTGAAAAATCTCTAGTGCAGAATTTATTGCCCCAAAGGGTGCCTTGGGTTCTTGAGTAACTCATCTTCAACGGTTCAAATTTTTTTCGGCTGCATGCAACATATTTCCGTGCAAATATCTCTCGTTTTACACAATACGACGGGTGCAATCCTCCATCAATACAATTAACACAATTTATATCTATTTAATATAAAATAATAAGACTTATGCTGGTTATAAAACAGTTAACTGACTCAAACAGTTAATGTTTGTTAACTCGATTTTGTTGAGGTGGCATTGTCACATACCATTCGCCTCATTTTTTTTTCCCGAATCTAGTATATTGAAGTATTTTTTTTTGTATTCAGTATCATGAAGTGTTTTTTTAGGTGCATCCAACATTTTAATATTTTTTAGTGCATCTAGCATAGCATCTGGGCATGAACAATAGATTAAAAGTACTGGATGCATTTGAAAAATACTTCAAAGTGTATCTTATGCTGCTGGATGCATTTAAGAAAATACTTCAGGATCAAGTGTGTAAAACCCTTGAAAAAACAAAGACTTTTAAAAGACCACTGAAATATGCTAATCCCAATATGAAAATATAGGCTATTAAGAACTCTTTACTTCCACGCCATCATAGACAGAGCTGGTACATCTCAAATGTTAACTGTATTATTGTCATCGTCACCATTAAAGTCACCGGTTTCACCCGTTCTGCCGCCTTCATCGGCCACCGCCACCAACCGCTGCTCTCACAGAAACTTGCGTATGACACAAATAATGTCTGGGAGGAGTGTAACAAAAGTTGAAGGATAAGAAGGGGATTTACAGAGACGCAAAATTCAAAAATAAAAAAGAACGAGAGGTCGATGGGAACTTGTTGCTTTCAGTGGCTTTGCGGTCTGGCATGTCATTTAATCTTTTGTCATTTAACTTTACCTCATTTTGATTTTAGTCTTCATTTTATTTTAAATATTTATTCATATATCAAATAAAATTATGGATCATTTTACTCTGGAATATTAAAGCTACTGATTTTAAATTTAAAGGATCAAAAATAATATTAACTCTTTTTTTAGAAAGCTGTTGGAAACAAGGAATGAAGCTGATTCTTTTGCAATCATGGGGGCTATATATAATTGCAGCTATGTTGTAATTTCTTAACTTTGAGTGTGAGTCATCATTGGATTGAGTTTTACTTGTTACTGTGAGTGTCAAATATGAACATAGGTTATAATTCAATTCGCATCCGATACTAACCCTTGTTTGTATTAACGTTTAAAAATCAAGTTTATATAAGTTGGAATAAAATTTATTTTATATATTTACACCGTATGCAATTAATTACCTTAAAAAAGTAGTTTCTACCTCCAATCTAAACAGACATTCTTTGTCTTATATCAATGAGCCATCTCACCAGGAAGCTATAAGGGTAGAGGCAGTGGGCTTTAAATTGTTTTAATTAATATATGAACTGGATTCTTTTTATAAGTAACAATTAACTAATTACATTATTTAATAAGTTGTTTAAAATTAGTTGGATACCATCAAATGGAGATTGTTCGATCCTGGGGAGTGCCACTTTGTTGTAGCTCTAGTCGCGGCGCTTGGGGAGGCATTACCATAGCTTAGTGAAGCTGGGTTGACCTACTTGTGTCACTAGAACTAAAGGGCTTGCTTGACAGCTCCAGTGCCTGTAGGGACAGACCCTAGTGGATCATGGGTTAGGTGCACTGCCCCTGGATCGTGGGTGAACCCAACCCTTTTCTTACAATTTTGTCATAAAAAAATTAGTTGGATATCGTAAAAATGAAAAAGTTGTAATTGCTAAACAAAAAAATTAAAGATAACATGAAAATTAAACAAAAAGTTGTAATTGCTCATTTATGTGGAAGAGAGGGAATATGTGATTTGAAATGAATGTATGAGAATTAAATATAATGCTAGGTGTGATATGAGTAATTAATTAAAGATAAAATGAAAAACAAAAAAAAATTGAAACAATCTTTTTAAGTGTCTCTTGTAAAAGGGAACATGTCTTACCTAAAAAAAGGGTCTCTTGTAAAAAAGGGAGGAAGTATATCTATATATACTATATCTTGTCCTTAATATACACGCTTAGTAATTAATTTACAGATATCAAAAAATAGTTTAAGTTAGTTATTTATAATAAATTGTGATGATTTTTCTAAAATACTCTTTTTAATTATGTGCATTGCAATTACCCTTTGATGGAAATCCTTCTACTATTGTAATTAATAAGGACACCTTAGCAAAAAAAAAAGAGAAAAAATGAATTTAAAACTTATATTTAAGGTCAAAATAAATCCATCTACCACCTATGTTCAAAAGTAGGGGTAGTATAAAATATATCATATGACGTGTGTGTGTGAAATCTAGAGCTGGCGAGCTGAACTCACCAACCCGTGATGAGTTGAATTGGTTAAAACTAGACCCATTTGGATGCGGATCTTTTTGACTCGCAATCGTTTGAACGGTTGAAATCCATACAAATAGAATATGTGTTAATTATCATCCTATGTAATGTTTGTCAAATAACAACAACAATAGTAATAGTAATAATTATTTTTAAGTGAGTAATGATCCCATAACCTTTGAATTTTTGGACCTTAATGGAATGGTGTGTATATGAGAGAGACTCCACTAACGTCAATGCCTTTTGTCATTTACATTTAATTTAATGTCGTTTAACAAGTTTGATTATTTTTGGGCCCCACCAAATTAAAGTGCATTTTTGCCTGAGAGAAGATAGCCCTTCCTGTTCTAAATATAAGGATTTAGTTTAGGGGCTAAAGTATACTTTTAATCTTTTATGTTTGTGTTAGATTTTATTTTAATCCTTTAAGTTTAAAAAGTGCATTTTTAGTCCCTAAAACTTAACGCCGTTAGTCTCTTTTAACGGAAATTGCTGACTTATCAAACTTAATGCTGTTATTTTAATTTTTTTTATTTTACACAATTTAAAATATCAAATTCATTATATTATTAAATTAAAATTAAAATGTGAGTATATTTTGTCAACGTTTTATTGTACAGTCATCAACTAAATTTGAGTAGTCAGTAATTTCCGTTAAAAGAAACTAACGGCGTTAAGTTTGAGGGACTGAAAGTGCACTTTTTAAATTTAAAGGACTAAAATGAAACCTGACGCGAACACAAAGAACTAAAAGTATATTTTAGCCTAGTTTAGGTGTTTAACACTCATGGACGATCTAAATTTAGTTTTTCAAACTTCTATTTTAAAAAAATATTTAAATGTGTAAAAAATTTAAAATAAAGATTAGCTTTTAACTGTATGTTTTTTAAAAATAAGATTTTTATGTCATTAGTTAAAAATATGAACAGACCTTTATCAATTTTCCCATATTAATTTACCTAGCTTATGAACTAATTAATATAAAATCTAATGTTATATATAGCACTACTAGAAAAATGCTATTTAGCGACAGAAAATTCGTCGCTAAATGGCTATTTTCTGTCGCTAAAACAAGGGTCGCTAATATTTACCGTCGCTAAATGGAAATTTTTTGATGGAAAATAACCATTCAGTGATAGATTTTTCCGTCGCTAAATGGCATTTTTCTGGTAGTGTAGATGCATGTGTTTTCCGGAGATTATACCACATTTATTCAAATCAACCAATTTATTTTATTTTCTTAATCTATTCAAATTAGCTAAAATGAGTAGCTCTTGTAGTAAGAACCTTAGTACTATTTGCTTTTCTTATATATATATATATATCAAAATAATGTGCTGTTCGTTTTGCTGAAAACGACAACCTCAAATAATTGTCCTAAAGAACATACATATCTACTCTAACAATTAATCCTTCCAATTAAGTATCGCATGACAAACATGAGATTTGGTTTGTGTCGTGCATTTTCACACTTCTCGATATGTTACACAATTTTAAATTATTATAAGAGTGCATAAATATTATATAATTCATATCTTTGAATTAAAATAATACAGACGGCCACGGCATTCTAAACATTATCGTCGAGGTTATTATATATTTAATTTATCATCATCACTTCTACTAATGAATTAAAATAATCAACTTCAAAGCAATTGAGCTAAGCAAAAGCTAATTGGCCATTTTTAAATAAGATATTGGATTCAGGTCTTGAGGATGTTTACATGGGAAACATGCAACATTAGGAAAAAAAGTGTTCATCATACTAATTGCTATCTGAATGAAATTTATGCTATTGTTTTTATATAAAGCCATATTTTTGCATGAAACGTTTATGTATTTGATGGATTGAGACTTGGGATGAGAAATACTTCCTTACTCAATCTAGGAGTATTAGTATATTTCTCTAATCTCATTTATAAGTCACTTATATAATGTTTCATATACACTATGAAAAACTTAAAATTTAACAAATTTTCAATTTTATCACTATTTAATATCAACTATAACACAAAAGAGCATAGTTAGCATAAAATAAATAAAAGATAAAATTATATGTTGATCTGAAAATAAAAGGTAGCTTGTAAATATGATCAATTAAAATGTTTTCTCTCCACCATATAAATAATATCAGAGGAGCATCCACTATTCACTTTTTTAAGTTGACTAAATTAATTTGTCATTTTGTAAATAATTGAGAATAAAAAAATTCTACATCGGTTCATATAAAGTTTTAGATTCCTCAACTCCAATAACTAACATTTAAAATATGGTATTTTTGAGAAATTATACTCTTTATAATTGGTGTTTTCTTTGACATGCCGATTTCAAAGAGAAATCCATGGAGATCATGACCAGCAAGAGGTCAAGCGAAATGTGATGGTTTGGAGCAGTTGAGAATATCCCCTTTAAAGGGGATGATGTGATTTATAAGTTTAAAGGATTTTTCCACCAAATAGGCTAGTCTTTTGATATGTGCTCTCCCATTAACTTGTGATTGTTAAAAAGATTGTCCATTAATTAGGTTGTTACATCAAAATTAATAGTAGAATTTAAGAGAAATACTAACATATTTCTGGAATGTCATGTAATCGGTGCTCTTTCTAATAAAAATATTCTAATTATCATTTGTT
This sequence comes from Vachellia pachyceras, assembly GCA_025593235.1. NCBI lineage: Eukaryota > Viridiplantae > Streptophyta > Magnoliopsida > Fabales > Fabaceae > Vachellia > Vachellia pachyceras. The sequence continues at coordinate 22,393 of JANTPZ010093268.1, read as the reverse complement.
ATGGGTTCCATGAATATCTATTATAATTAGATATAGAGGTAGGGGAATAATTAAGAGACATATGATGGGATATAAGATTCATAAAGAAATAATAATATAAATATTTTCATGAACGTGACATTTTAAGAGTATATAAGTATTTATCTGAACTTGAATCAATGTAGTTGGAGAATTAACTAATAAGCCAATACTTATTAAGTGGACATTATTTTTAAATGGTGTATTAATGGGCATACCTTCATCATATTTTTTGGAATGTGCAGAGTCAGGAACACGCGGAAATGTTTTTCCACGTAGTAGATAAAGCAGCAAACTTATCCTATTGAATATGACTAGAGGAATACTTATATGATCCTATTTATAAGTCACTTTCACTTTATAATTCATTCAAACTTGAAAAACTTTAAACCTCATTAAATTTATATTAAAATTCAACAATTTTTTTATCTCTATTTAATATACATTATACTGTATAAGAATAAAATCAAAGTATCAGTAAATAAATAATAACATTGAAGATTCATGTGAAAAATTTGGGGGTGTTTGAAAGCACTTTCAACAGTGTTTTTCCGCAAAACGAGATAATTTCCTTCACATATTTACCTCGTAAATGGTAAAAGCACTTCTCCACCGTTTTTTCAAACAGACCAACCTGACTTAGGAAAGAAAGTTCAACATGATGATGTTGATACATTGAACCTGAAGTTGCCAGCACTGACGCGAGCAGAAAATAAATTAATGTAATGCAGAAAAAAAAATAATACCAAGTAGGAAAAAAGCAGAATCTGGGAGTAGAAGTCGAGTGTGAGTGTGAGTGTGCGTGTGTGTGTTGGCTGATATTTGAATTTTTCTCAGAGATGCAGCCACCTTCCTTGTTGGATCCCATAGGAGAATGCAAAACTATTAAAGTATAATCAAGAGCGCAGTGCCGGGTTCATACCTGTTCGTCGAAACTATTTTTTTATTAGATAAGTAAAACTTACTTTTAATATATTTTGAGAAGAATTTGAGTAAAAATTTAATGGGTTCAAAATTAGCAAATGAGTGGATGCAAAATAAATCATATATATACATAATTTTGTTGTAAACCGTACCCCTCACTACAACGTAAGTCCGCCAGTGATCAAGAGGGTGCAGGATTTGTGCACCCTTGTAGAATTAACCGCAAAAAACTTCCCCCTAATTTTAGTGATGGAAAAAATTTCTTAATTCCTTTGTCATTAACACCGTTAGTTTTATTAAATGAAAAATGCGAATTCGATCATTATTATGCAATTAAATGATATCAAGATGTACTTAAATATTGAGTATTTAATATGCATTTTATATTTTAAAGTTTAATAATATTTTATCAATATTATATAATCACCATTTAAATCTGCTGAGTCACTATTTTCCGTTAAGTTAAACTAATAATGTCAACAATAAAAGACTAAAAATGTATTTTTTAAATTTAAGGGATCAAACTGAAACATGACACAAATTTAAAAGACTAAATGCACACTTTAGTTCTAATTTTCTTAATTAAAACATGGATTTGTGGTAATCCTGCCGAGAACATCTCATGACAAATCAAGAAGTATGGTTTTTCCCCATTTTTACAATGCACGATCATCTCACTTCTCTCCAGACGTTACATTAATTTTAAATTAGAAGTGCATGAATATTATATAATTTATTTAACGATTAAAAAATAAATAGACGGTACGTAATGGAATTATAAACATTATCTTCGTGGTTATTTATATCATCATAATTGCCAACAACAACACCACTCAACTATAGCTACACAGTATCTCTATCATGCAACACGTGTATTCCAACTGCTAGCAACCCTGATTGACTTCTTATTCTTATAGAAATTATTCTCTAATCACATCCGGCCCACTGAAAATTTAAATAATAATATAGTAATAACAATAATAATAAATTTATGTATAAATTTGTTTGGATCATATGGTATTAAATTCAGACCGATCACTAATTGAATTGGTGATTTGGTTTGGTCGGTTGGTTAATCTGAGAAATAAGTTAACTATATAAATTAATTAAAACATGATCAAAACGACTGGTTTTATGCAACTTGATCAATCCAATGGGTTACATGATTCTACCGGGTTGGTTTTCAAATCATTTTTATTCTTATTGAATCTGAAATGAAGTTTTTTTTTGAGTTAAGAAGAAAAAATAGCAACAAATTTACATTTTTGTCGTGTAAACTTTTTTTTATTGGATTATGTGTGGCTTATCAGTTTATGTATGAATATTCTATTTATTTTAAATTAATGCATTTATATTTAAATATTACTTCATAGTTATATACTCTAATTAAAATTTGTTCACTAATTTTAAACTGTTATTTCAACTAGTTCAATGACCGGTCCATTTATTATTAGTTTGATTTGGATAATCTCTTTTGAGTTTTCAAATAAGTTTACTTACGCAATTTGACATTTTTCCCCTTCGAAGAAAGCCTAAAGCATTTTGGTTGTGTTTGATAGAAAAGGGAAAGGTTGAGGCAAAGTGGTGTAGAATTTATTTTATTAATCCTCGTAATATGTAGCTGATTGATAAATATTTATGTGTGCACTCTTTAAATCATGAGACATATACTCAATTAATTAACCCTTTTTACTAGCCAACTTTCATATCATAAAAAAAGAAAAAAAAATCCAATAATTTGAAGAAAGAAAACAATTTCATATTTTTTATGGCAAATATATATCCATTACAATATTTCTGGAATGTGATTGATCATTCATGAAAACACTAAAAGATATGCCCAAAATAACAAAAAGGAAAAACCCACTGAAAAGTCCCTCTTTCAAACATTTATTAGCCAAAAGGACATAAGTTCGAGCAGCCATGTATGAAAACCTGCATAACACCATTACTTTCTGTGTATAAAATCATATCATGTCTTTCTCACTAGTAAAATTTTCAAGCAGAAATTTTTCACCGCTTTTTCCCTTCAAAAATCAACCTGTTTTTCAAGTTTCTGCTTCATTTCTTGATACTATTACTTGTTTTCCCAACATTCCTTGATCTTCATTCTCTGAAGAATCTTTGTGATTCCTACCAACAAGGTTTGAAGGATTAATATTCTTGTTGTTTTGGTTGCTTTTGCCATCGTCGTCGTCATCATCATCAACAGAAGATTTGACGATGATCTCAACTGAAGGAGATGATGGGACGTGGAGGGTCTGAGTTGGAACGTCCAAAAGATTCATCTTCTTCATCTCTTTGCCTTTGCCCCATAAGACCATATATAATCCACACACTATCAAAACTCCTCCAATTATACTGCATAAATAGATTCACAATTGTATATCATAAGCACCAAAACATTATACTATCGGAGAATGTAATCAATTTGAGACTCTGAATATAACTACATATAGTTATATATATATATATATACACATACATACATATATATATACCTTCCAAGGTGAAGCATCTCGTCCATGAAGAAAGATCCAACAAAAGCCAAAAACAAAAGCAAGAGGGGATTGAACACTGATACAAACAGAGGTCCTCTTCTGTGCACACACCATGCTATCATAACCACATTCACTCCTGCTGGCACCAATCCCTGCACACACGCACGCAAGCACACAATAATTTTGCATGTAAACTTTTGAAAAATGAGCCATATTAATTCATGATTTATAAATAATGCATATTTTTTTGTTATAAAATTCATAGTCATATATTAATTAATATGCTAGTTATGGATGTACAATGTTTTCTTAACCTCTTCCCTTCTCCATTGTCATATCTATATCATGTGGGATCATCTTAGTTAATCCTTAAACCAGCATGAAACTAGAAGTGCTATTTTAGTCATCAATTGATATGGTATAGTTTAGGGGAAATTGCACAATATTCTAAATAAGAGAAATTAATACTACCGGGTTATGGGGAAATCTTCAAAATATTGTCTTGTCCTATTGAGTATGTAAGCGATGTGTTGAAATTGTGAAAAGATGAGTTTACCCTCATTTGTCAATTGGTAAATCAATATGCCATGAATGGCGACAAGTCAAAATAACATAATTAACAGGTCAAGATGCTATCAATGATAAGGTAAGACACATCAATTGAAAGATTTTTTATGACTCGGGTAGTATTAATATTTTGTTACTCAAAACTCGTGTGTAATTTCCTCTGCAATGTAATCATCATTATCAGCATAAATGAATAAAAAATATAAATTTTATCAATATAAAAACATTATTACTCACAATTAATGAAACGATATGATCCATTTTTTAATGACTTTACTGGAATCCACTTATGCATAAATTAAAGTAAAACGACATACCCCATATGCCACTGTTAGGAGCCTTACATTCCAACCCAATTTCCATTGGCTCCAATCCCTCTCAGTGCTAAGAGCAAAGCCAATAGAAAACACTGATGCTGACAAACTCATCAACGTTGTGCTTGAGTAATAACATGGATATCTCTCACTCATCTTACCCTACACAACAAAAAAAGAAAAGGATTAATTTTGATTAAACGACACTAATATCAACGGCCAAAACGACAAGCACTGGAGATATAAGGGACCTGGATGATGAGCCATATAGATATAGACAAGATACCACCCAAGGCGCAGAGTGCACCTAAGAGGGTGTTACCACCGGAGGAAGAGTGGGATGATGCCACGTGGCTGGTGAGAGGCCGGAAAACGCTGACGTGGACGGAGGGAGTGTGGATTTGTGCACCCTTGTAGAATGTTAGAAGCATGGCCCCACCAATTCCTATGAGTGTTCCAATGATCTTGGCTTTCCCAGTTGCTGCTCTCCAATTCAATTTTTCCAAGCTGACCATAATTTATTGATTACAAATTTTTAATCAGCATTCTTAAAAAGAATAATGTAATGAGTCTAATTATCAATTTATAAATTCACAAGAAGTCCAATTCTTACCACAGTACGTAATATTACTATAGCATATCAAATTTTCAAAGAAATAATATTATAGAGTTACCAATTGTCTAAAAATATACTGAGATTTTCAAGAAAGTCAATTTTATTTATTTTTATGGTATTCTTATTTTTAGTGTCTTTTTGGACCCGAAAATTGTTCAGTTTTCCAAAAAAAATGTTCCAATTCTCAAAAGATTTTGTCCATATTTGTCACAGAATTAAAAAATACGTTCATGTAAGTTGATATAAAATTCATCTCACGTTCTCATGTTGGAAAAGTAGTCTCTACCACTAGTCAAAATAGGTCATTTCTTATGTAAATTGAGTCGTTGACAAGTTCGATCTAACCCAATTCTATAATAATTGCTGGTGTCAAACTGAAAATTTTATAATTTACCCTAAGTGTTTTTCGAACCAATTATTTAGGGGATCTATTGATAATTATTATTTTTGAAACTTAATAAGTTTCCTATTTTCTAAAAATATTTATGTTGAGACTTGAGAGAGTAATAAAAATGAAATTAAAAATATCTCCAAAAGCTCTGTGGCCAAAAGTTCAAATTTTAAAGTCTATACAGATAAACTTTTTAATGATGTTTAAATTAAATTATTCTCTCTAGAATTTCTCAAAACAATTTTAAAAATTGTTATTATTTCCATTATAAACTTGCTTACACTTTAGAAAGTAAAATTGTCATTTGCCTACCAAGAATGAAAGTGAAACTAGTGGAAGCCAAGTAAGAAATCTTGACAAAAGTCAAAACAAAATGATATCACTGCAACTACCACAATTAAGCTAATCAATTAAAATAAAATATATACATATGCCCAGCCAATTAAAGATGATATATACTATCTAATTTGCTTAATATAAGCCCCAATTAAATTTTTTAAAATATTAAAGAAGTTAAATAAACGGATATATTTATCATATTTTTCAAACCAATTTACTAAATCTCTATATAATCCAAAGTAGTTTATTTAACTTCATTAATCTCTTAAAAAGTTAACCATACTTATATTGAGGATTGAGGTAGTATATAATATACGTATATATGTGTTTAAACCAAAGAAAGAAAAAAAACTTTACAATAAATTTAAGTAATAACTTTTTTTGGGGGGAGAAAATGGTAATTGCAGATGATAGCAAAGAAGTTTTACCTAAAGAAGAGAGCCATCACAAAGGTGATGGCTGGAATGAGATTGTTCATTGCTGATGCAAAAGTTGCTGTTGTTAAGGCCAATGTCTCCAAATAAAATGTTTGTGCCAATGTTCCTCTGCACATTTTATTTATTCATAAATTATTAATAATAAAGATGGATGAAATATAATGTACCTAATTATGATTAATATTAAAACTAAAATTACGTACTTGTTTGAAAATAAAAGGAGAAAATTGATTAAAACTAAAAGTATGTATTTATCTGAATATTTTATTCACTATACCTGAATTTAAATATAGTGTGTATTTTTGGGAATTCCGTTGGGAGAAATGAGTTTACAGATTTCAAAATATTTTGCGGATTTTAAGATAGTTTTATGGATTTTAAGATGGTTTGTACAAATTTCGAGATGATTTTGTCTTGGCTTATATGTACCGTTGGGAAAACGGTGTTCCCAAACTAGCACTAAGTCAGTGTAATAAACTCTTCATCAGTTATATGCAAAATACCTTTGGTCAAATACGAATGTCTTTCATTCTGAAGTTACTTTTTTTTTGTGCATAGTTAAAGATAAGTTGTGCATAGCTGTAGGAAAGTTACATTTATTGATGATGAGTTTCATCAAGTCCTTTTACTAATAAAAGTTTTGAATAGATACTATTTACTAATTTCCAAAGTTAAAAAAAATAACCAGAAGGTAATATCTAACAAAGCCTAAAAGTTTATGGAAATTTATTGCAATCTTTTAAGATAAAAAAGATTATCTATTTACAGGAAGTGCATCCAACATTAAGTATTTTTAATATGCATATAAAATGTTAAGTATTTTACTGTCCGTTCAATACTCAAGTATCTTAAATTAATTTTTTGGGTGATCCCACACCATGAATCATTTATTTCGTTCAATACCTTAAATTATTTTTTAGTACGTAAATCCAGCGTCCTAAATTATAAAGTGCAAAATTGCATTAACAAATAGTTTAAAATGGTGAAAATACTTTAGGAAACAAGATACACTTGAAAAAGTAGTTTAGGGATATGGGTTCACATTCACCCTTATTTATGAAAGGTAAACTATGTAAAATTTAATTATAAATGGTAAATGAAAAATAATGAAGAACACATTAAATCATTAATATCGTTAATTACCCCACAAAGGTACTATTAGTTCAACACATAAAATTAAGTACGATGAATTAATATATGCTGAATTATTTATAATCTTCAAATGATGTGATGACAACAAAAACCTGATTCATTGGTGTTTTCCGATTTGATATTTCATCTGAGACTGCAATTGCAATACACGTAATCTCGCACATTAATATATATTCCAAATATATTCTAGTAACCTCTATATCATAGTAACACGCCACATACTATATATATATATAACTTGCAAAACTAAAATTATATTAATAAATTAATACCCAAATAAGCCAGACAAAAGCCCCAGAAACAGTATAGTCCAAGTCATCTTTGGCCTCTTCTTCCTGCAAACAATTCACAAACATCCTTCAATTTCACACTAATAATTTGTACGTAATATTACAACTTTAAAAAGATGCATAATTTTGAGTTTATAGTGGCAAGAGAGAATGACCACTGGTCATGCCCTCCCAAAATTTTCGTTTTTTCCTTTAATTATTATATATTTTTATGCTATATATGTTTTTTTAAGTTCGGTCTTTTTATAATAAAAAGACAAAATTATTTAAAAATCTTCCATTGCATAATTTATTGCCCAAAGCTTCATAATAACCTAGTTTGTTGATCTAGTGTAACTCATATTCAGTGATGCAATTGATATTCTTTAACCATGTACTTACCTATCTTCAGCTATATACAAAGCAAATGACATTTAGGGCCTTGAAGCAATTGTAAGTTCCATCGAATAGAAGTTACCTCAATCTCAAAATGAAGCTCTTAATGCATGAGAGTTCATCACATATATATATATACTTGACACAGAGTAAACTTAGAGGGAAAATGAAAAATAAAAAGAAAGGAATTAAATCAAATTATACCTTTCAAAGATGAAAGCAAGAGGAGCCATGAAAGCAGTGGCGAAAACACAACGATAAGCTATCACAATTCTCAGGTTCATGCCGTCGCAAACGACGAGTTTGTAAAGGATGTTGATCCCAACGTACAATATCTGAACCAGAACCATCAGAATGGTCGGCTTCAACCCGTCCACCACCTCATACATGTCCCTCATGCTCTCTTCCGCCGCCACAATACTCGGCGGCACCACCGGACGTTTGAGACTGTGAAAGAGAGAGAGAATAAGGACAGAGAGAGAGGAGGTGATGCACAAGAAGTGAGGGTGCAGTTCTTGTGTATGGGATGAAACGTTTGGATATGGAATGAGCTATTTATAGCAACAAAGCATGTTTATTTTAAAAGTTGTTTTAAAAGGCAAATACAATTTTAATTCTGTTCAAACTGATTAGACATATTACCTATCTTCCTTTTCCTTAAAAAAACATTAAATTTAGTGGCAGGGATTTTTCCATTCTAAAAAAATTAATAAAAAAACATTGCTGCTGTTCACTGTGGTAGTGCTTCACACTGTGAAAGACAAAAAACAAATGAGCTCTTGCGATTGCAAAGCACTATCAGACCGATGCTGCGAGACGTCGCATTCTCAGATGTTCCGTACATAATTACATACAATTTATATATATTTTGGATTAAAGGGTAAATCTGCTCCAAACATCGTGAAGTTACACTTGATATCCGGAAGCTTTTTGAGGGATAATGTTAACCCGAAAATGTAGAAAACTGTGTAATATTACACTTGATACAAAAATAACCTGACAGAGAAAGACAGTGAACAGAAGTTGCGAGGAAGAGAGGAAGAAAGGAGAAGGCTCTGGTGGAAAATTGTGTATTCTCATTAATGATAGATGTACGTTTATACAGATAGCAAAGTGAAACAGCTGGCAAATAACTAACACTATCTAACTAACAGTTCAGTTGCAATCAATCAGCTAGTGGACTTAGTTACATCATAACAGAACGCAAACTATCTTGCTGGCTTGGAACTAATTAACTAACTTAAATATAAAATACATAATGTCTAATGCCCTCCCTCAAGCTGGAGAGTGCAAGTTATGCAATCCCAGCTTGAACGTGAGGTTCGAAAATGGGGCTGGACCCAAAGCTTTAGTGAAAATGTCTGCGATCTGATGCTGAGATCGAATTGGCAGCAATCGAAGAATGTTGGCACGTAGCTTTTCACGGACGATATGGCAATCTATTTCTATATGTTTTGTACGTATGTGAAACGTTGGATTTGCAGCAATGTAGCGGGCAGAATGGTTATCACAGTAAATGAGTGCTGGTGTAGGAGATGTGATATGCAGATCACGTAGTAGGTAAATTAACCACTGAAGTTCACATGTGAGAGAGGCTAGAGAGCAATACTCAGCTTCTGATGATGAACGAGAGACAGTGTTTTGTTTCTTTGACTTCCAGGAGATGAGAGAATGTCCAAGAAAAACACAATAACCTGTGATGGAACGCCGTGTATCTAAACAACCCGCCCAATCAGAATCACTAAACCCCTTGAGTTTGAGATCAGAAGCAGAAGAAAGAAAGATGCCACGGCCTGGGGATGATTTGAGGTACCGAAGAACACAGTGAGCAACCTTTAGATGGACATCAGTTAGAGAAGACATGAACTGACTAAGCTGCTGGACAACATATGAGATATCAGGTCTGGTATTTGTTAAGTAGATGAGACGCCCAACAAGTGTTCGATAGGTGCTTGCATTGGATAGAGGCTGACCAGAATCATTGGAAAGCTTTGTATTCCGGTGCATAGGTGTCTTAAGAGGCTTGCTGTCCAGAAAACCGAATTCTTCAAGGATGTCAAGAGTGAACTTATGCTGATGAACAGATATGCCTTGTGTGGAGCGTGCAACCTCAAGTCCAAGAAAAAACTTGAGGTTGCCAAGATCCAAGAAGTGATTTTACCCGTTGAATTTCAGGCAGATCATTGCCTGTGATGAGTATATCATCTACATAAACTAGGAATGCAGTGAAAGAAGCACCAATGCAACGCACAAATAATGAATTATCAGATGGTGATTGGATATATAACCATATGACACTAAGGCAGTGGATAGTTTAGCATGCCATTGTCTGCTGGCTTGCTTAAGACCATACAATGATTTGTGTAACTTACAAACCAAAATAGGTGTAGGAGAAAGAAATCCAGGAGGGAGTGTCATATAAACATCTTCATTCAGCTCACCATGCAAGAATGCATTGTTGACATCCAATTGTTGGAGATGCCACTGTTTTGCTGAAGCTACAGACAATAACAAACGCACAGTGGTTAATTTTGCAACTGGGGAGAAAGTATCTAGATAGTTTACCCTTCAATTTGAGTATACCCTTTTGCAACCAATCTGACTTTAGCCAGCTCAAGTGTCCCATTTGCACGATATTTGTTTTTGTATACCCATTTGCATCCAACAAGTGACTTTCCAGGGGGCAACAAAGTGAGAGACCGTGTCTTGTTTTATTCAAAGGTTGAAATCTCAACAGCCATAGCAGAACGCCAGACCTCATGTTGTACAGCTTGATGATAGGTTTTAGGTTCAAAGTGAGATGAGATGGACAAGCTGAAATGTTTATAAGAGGGTGATAGAAGATCATAAGAGAGAACTAAGGTCAAGGAATGGGGAGATTTACCTCTGCCAGTGGAGGAAGGATGTTTATTTGAGGAAAGTAAGGCATGATGGTAATCCCTCAGGTAGGTTGGGGGATGGCACTGTCTTGTGGATTTTCATGGTTCAGAAGATATAGTAGGAAGAGGAGAAGGTGCTTCAGGCAAGGGCTCAAGAGAAGGTACAATAGGAAAATCAAGAGGGGGAAGTTCTTAGGGTAATGGGATAGAAGGAGAATGACTATGGGAAGGTGCAGTCGAGACAAATGGAAAAATATTTTCATAGAAACTAACATCACGGGACAAGAAAATGGAACGGGTAGTCAAATCTAAAAGGGTGTATCCTTTCACCCCAGCTTTATATCCAAGAAAAACACATTTTCTGGTTCTAGGAGCAAACTTAGGACGATTGTGAGGTGAAGTAGAAGCAAAGCATAAGGAACCAAATACTCTTAAGTTGGATAAGTCTGGGTGAGAGTTATGTAGAAGAAAATGAGGGGATAGATTATTGAGAAATGGTGTTGGCAGGCAATTTATAAGGTGAACTGCATGGATAACAGCATAAGTCCAATAAATGGTGGGAAAATTGGACTGGAATAAGAGTGACCTAGTGACATTTAATATGTACTGATGCTTGCGCTCTACAATACTATTTTGCTGAGGGGTTTCAACACAAGAAGTCTGATGTAAAATGCCTTTAGATGCAAAATATTCAGGCATGGAAAACTCAAGGCCATTTTCAGTCTGTATGGTTTGAATCACAGCATGAAATTGCGTTTCAGCAAATGAAATAAAGCCTTTGAGTGCTAAGCGAGTTTCTGATTTATTTTTCATAAAAAAACCACGAATGGAAGTAATGTGGTAGGGCCCCCAAATATCAGCATGAAGCAATGAGAAAGATTTATCAGAATGAGATTGACTGAGAGGAAACAGAAGACGTTTTTGCTTAGCAAAGTGACATGAATCACATTGATCAAAAGATTTATTCATAACAACATAAAGGTGGATTTGGGAAACAACTTTAAGAACAGAAGTAGAAAGATGTCCTAGCCTAAAATGCCAAAGATCAAAGGGAGAATTGGTGTTGTGCGTGGATGAAGCTGTAGGTATATCCGTTGTAGAAGCCAGACAATGAGGAGTGTGTTGGTGAGGGAGAAAATATAGTCATTCCTTTGCCTCAGCTAAACCAATCATCTTCCACTGTGGCAGGGTCATCAGGAAGCAGAAGTGGCTTTGAAATATGGCACAACAGTTAAGTGAACGAGTGAGCTCAGAAACGGAGATAATGTGGAATTGAAATTTTGGAATAAATAGAACATCATGAAGCACAAGAGAACCAGAAATTCTTACAGAACCAGAGGACTTAGCATGAACAATTGTACCATTGGATAAATGAACAACAATAGGTGCAATATTTGAAAGGGATAAAAACTGAGAAGATATAGAACAAATATGGTCTGTCGCTCCTGTATCTAATATCCAGGAATTATGAATTGAGAAGGTAAGATTGTCACCTGATGCAACATGATTTAATTTGTGAATAGAAGAAGGAGAAGAGGCTTCTCTTTTGACCATTTTGAGAAGTGTCTGGTATTGTTCGGCTATAAAACCAAGGCGTGGTGAGCTGCCATGACTCTGTGTATTGGAAGCCTAAACATGAGGAACATAAATCTCTCTGTTAGGAGCCACCTGTGAAGCATTGTTGACAGCAGAGGCATTACGAAACTTGAAACCAGGGGGATATCCATGCTTCTTATAGCATGTCTCAATGGTGTGATGCGGTTTTCCACAGAACGTGCAATGTTTGTTGTTGCCACGCTCAGATCCTTGAGAGGGAGGTCCTCTGTTAGATTTGGCAAGGAGCATCGTTGTATCAACTGGAGTGGGAAATATTCCCATTTCACGTTCTTGTTGTGAAACTAGCGAGAAGACTCGATGAATGGGAGGAAGAGGTTCAAGAAGCATAATCTGAGACTTGACCGTGGAGAATCGATCGTTGAGGCCTTTAAGAAAGCGAATGACATAGTCTTGTTGTTGATATCGATGCATCTTAGGAAATGCTCCACACGAACAATGAGCCTTGCAACTACATAAGGGAAGAGGATGCGGATTGAGAAGTTCATCCCAGACGATCTTGAGCTTAGTGTAATAGTCGCTCACCGTCATATCACCTTGCCGGAGAGAATGAAGTTCGTCTTGTAGATCAGCTATTCGGAAGATGTCACACTGAGCAAAGCGACTTCACAGATCATCCTAAATATCCGAGGCACAATCGATCCACAGAACACTTTGAGCTATTGTTGTGGAGATGGATCGAGTGAGCCACGCTACCACCATGGTATTGCATCGTTCCCAAACTGGAAACAACAGATCAGTGGATGGAGGTGCAGTTATTGTTCCATCGGCAAATTGGAATTTATTTTTAGACTGTAATGCCATTTAATTTTCATAGCGCGAGACCAAAAGTGATAGTTGGATCCGATCAAGACTGGGGATACGAGCACTAGAGACGGATTTTCATTTGGATGTATGTAATAAGGGTTAGAAGGATTCTGAGTGGCATCGGAAACAAGTCTAGCAGGGTTAGAAGGGTTCTGAGTGGCGTCGGAAGAAGAAGAAGAATCTACCATTAGAGGACAGATGGAAGCTCTGATACCATGATAAAAAATAACATGACAGAGAAAGACAGTGAACAGAAGCTGCGAGGAAGAGAGGAAGAAAGGAGAAGGCTCTGGTGGAAAATTGTGTATTCTCATTAATGACAGATGTACGTTTATACAGATACCAAAGTGGAACAGCTGGAAAATAACGAACACTATCTAACAGTTCAGTTGCAATCAATCAGCTAGTGGACTTAGTTACATCATAACAGAACGCAAACTATCTTGCTGGCTTGGAACTGATTAACTAATTTAAATATAAAATACATAATGTCTAATAACAATGTCCATTAAAAAATTGGATGGATTTTGGCCTCAACGATAAAATGCTAAAAAAATTTAAAAACTCTATAAAAGGACTAACCCTATAAAAAAAGCTTAATAAGTTTCCAAATTATTGGTAACCACATGATGTTATTCCATGGAAGTTTTGTGATATTATATATATATATATATATCATGTTGACAATTAAATTTTTCATATACATTGTTTATAATTGATTTTATTTAATTGTTAGAAGGGAGGGGATGGAAGGGAATGGAAGCTGAGACTCTTCCCTCATTTAATTTTTTTAGAAGGGAGGGGGCTAAAATTTGCCTCTCAAATCTCTTCTTTCTTTTTATTTTAGACTCCTTTAAATTAGGGTTTTTTTTTACCGGAAGCCAAAGACCCTCACCAATTTATCCCTGTATGCTTTGTGATCTTCCCATGATCGCTCCCAGTAAAATAAAAAGTAAAAACAGAAGCTTCAGCAGTCCGCAGTGTCACATCATTGCAACGATTCCCAGATAGAAGATACCAAACCATGCTCTATTAATTTGAAGACGTTGACAGTGCATTGGTTATTTTCATTCTCCCCTCTTCTTAATAAATCTTTTATAATAAAATTATAAGTACAACTTTTCTTTGTGAGACTTAACACTGTCGCATCATCGTTCATTCATTCAATTGATAAAAAAAAGAATTTGGTCTGATGAACATTCATTTGTTCAAATCACCTGAGAACGAAGGCGGTTAATGTTGTTCATCATAGTGATCTTTGGGTGAGTTCCTGTCTGAATAGCAAATTGTAACTGGCAAGTTTTCAAATTTTCTTTCATTCCTTGAGAAAATTATGGGAAGATCATGTTTATCAATACATGATGTCTTGACTACTTAATTATGGTGATTTGTAATTATTTTAACAGATACTATTGATCATTTTATTTTTTTTTTGGTGACATACTATTGATCATTTTAGAATATGTTAAAAATATGACTTGTAAGCATAATTGAAAACTTTTTATATGTTTTATCATATGTTATACACATGTTATTTGGTCATGAACGGATGATTTGTTAAAATAAAAATTTTTCTTCATGTACATAATATTATTATTGCTTTGTCACAAAAATATGGTTTTAAATATTATTGACTTTTGAATATTATCTTTGTATTGAAAATAAAATTACATATATAGGAATTTAATGGGTACTAAGAGAAAGTTGTTACTTGCATGCTAACGTGGATTATGTAATAACTCAATATGGTAAGATGAAATTTGTTAATTTTATTTTTTAAAATATATTATTGTATCAATTAGATAAAAAAGATATTTTCATTATTTTAGTTTTTATTTTTATTTTGAAAATTTTAAATTATTATTATCTAATATAATTATGATAAATCTCCAATATAATGCACCATTTGATTGATTTACTATTTTAAACTTATAGAATTTTTTAAAATCATACAGCTGACTCTCCATATATTATATTCAAAATTGGGGAGTTATCAATGATATGAGAGTGGGTTTTAATAAATATAATTTAAAATAAGATGTAAATTAATTTGTGCAACATAGAAGTAAAAGAAATCAACTAACATATGAAGGCATAATGGTAAATTAGTTATTACCTTCTACCCTTTTCTCTTTCAAACCAAATACATAATCATTAAAAACACATTCATTTATTTTCCCTTTAACATAATCAAACAATTCAACATCAAATCGTCCCATCCCGTGCCCATCTCTTGTATCCATCCCTCCTATTGTAGCCTTGTCAAATCAAACACAGCCTTAAAGATTATTATTGAGGAAAAATGCATGAAAGCATTAATAATATCTAGATTTTAGCATTAGCTCATCACTTTTTTTTTTTTTGCCAATTTAGCATTAGCTCATCACATCATCATATTGAGCCACATACATACTCATAAATATATAGAGCTATATATATAGAGGCTACTAACGAGCTATTATCCCAGTTGATTCCTTTTGACTTGTAAGCTTTTTCATTTTAGTTGTGGCAAAAAAGTAAGCTTTTTCTTTTTTACAATTCTTTTCATAGCCATTCCTACATCATGTTTTGCATTTAATGCATGTGTCATCACTTTTTGTAAATACTTTTTTAGCAGTCAATTCATTTTTTCACTAAAAAAAGCACTAATTTAAAGTTTTTTGTTCAAATTACAATATAATAATGTCAACCCCTTATGTATTATAGACACACAAATCACATGACAACTGACAAAGTATAATTACTAGTATAAAATAAACATTTCATAAATTTTATATGAACAGACAAAATCCAAAGCAATTGATGGAAGCAGACTTTAATTGGTTTCAATATTTATATAATATATAATAAAAATTGTGTAACAAGAAGAATCATGTATAGCTATTATACTCTAATAAAATTTTATAGCATTCTCAGGTGGAAGAAAGGCCAATTTATAATAGTTACAACAACACAAAGCATTTATCCCATTATGAACAGTCAGCTAGCTATATAGATCACATAATATTATTATGCGCTATCGTAGACCATATTTCTATATAGATTATTAACCAAAAGATCTCTCTATAATCTTCTTGAGAGTGCGCTTTGGTCTTTCTCTACCTCTTCTCAGAGGATTCCACACTGCTTTTGTCCAACCTCCTTACTAGTGTCTCCAATAACTTTCTTTTAACATGTCCAAACCACCTTAATCGATTGTTAATGGCTGTCACACCTATTCGTCGACGAATTTCTCCATTATGAATCCTAATCCAATTTATAATATTTAAGTGAAATAAAATTTATATCGATTATGTAATCATTGTATGTATGTGTAGATGGTATACAAAGTCTTGGAACTTTTTACACCGATTTTTGAACCAACGTAGCAATAGACTTTTCTGCACCGGCTGTTCTTAACTGGTCAGAAAACTTCGCCAAATTTTTTTTTTCTTAACTTACTGTTTTACAAATTTAGACGGCAAGCTTATTGCCTAAGTTGGTGATCAAACCCCAAACCTAATGCCACAAAGGGTAGATTTTGTACCACCTGACCAAAGCTCTTTGATTTCCCCCCTTAGCTTTCTATTCACATGCATTCACATCTCTCTTCCTCCCTCTCTGTCTCTCCATCTGTCTGTCTGAATAACCTAGTTATCAATATCAAACCCAGTCATTATCAACTCTAAAGGAGATTTGATGCATCTCTTTTGTTTCACAATTGCAAAGAAGGAATGATATGAAATCAGCATCAACTAAAGAGGCAGATCAACGTGGGGGCGATTCATTATTTGTTTGTTTGGTTATATATATATTTGCTATATATGTTGGAGAGATCAAGTGTGGGAGTGGACATCATATAGTGTGTCTATATAATATCAGATAACTTATATATATGCAGAATCAAGCAATTGAAAGGGCCTCTAAAAAAAACCTCTCTCCAGATTAAGACTCTGCAGATTTTCATGTTAATGGGGATAAGTATTTTACCACTCAAGAGAGGATTGGATTCCGCAATCTGGCATGCTTGCCATATATATATATATATATTACTGGTCAACCTACTGAATAATACATGTCTCAGAATAGCTAAAAGATAAATTCCATATGTTCTTCTGGCAAAAAAGAAGTCATATGTTCTATTTTAGCAGGGTTTTAATGCTCATCGTGGTGGTGGTGGTGATGATGGAGGGTCATGGTGCTTACCTTGACGATTTCAAATACAATATAACAGTGAATATTTAAAATTTTCAACTGAGAATTTTTAAATAAAAAAATATTTTTAAAAATATGATAGTTAAAAGATTATCTTTATTTTAAATTTTGCGCATGTTAAAATAACGTCTTTCTAAAAAAATAATTATACTGTTTAGATTAAATCTTGTGTTGAGCAACGAGCGGGACGAACTAACTTTAAAGGTAACCCACAGCCAAAGTCAAATACAAATCAGTTTAAGTCTAAAATAAACGGGTTGGGTAAAACCCTTGTAGAGTTAAAACGGGTTATAATTACATTAAAATTCAATTCAATCCATTCTTTCTTTGGGTTTTTTGCCCCCTTCTCTTTGTTTCTCCTTTTTTTTTAAATAATAAAACTAAGTTTCTATCAAATTATCCAAGATTAAAATATCAATACCTAACTAAGTGCAAAATAAATGCCTACAAAACATCCAATAGAGAGAAAATGAAAATGAAGTTCACAATGAAGCTGTACCAATCAGTCAAAAACAAAACAATTCTCTCATAAAAAAGTTACCGTTACTTCCTAAGTTTTACTCTTTCAGCCACTTCTATTTTCTTCACACTTTCAAATCACCAATTTTCTGTTCAAATGACCACTCACTAACCAAAAACAGAGCAGTCCCCTTATCTTATCATAAGTTTTCAAAATTGAAGTTTAATTCCTTAAACTACATACAAGGCACTAAAAATCTGGTACAGAGTTTGCAAGAAGAGAGAGAGATTATTATTGGGGGACATAACATGAACTACGAGGTACCAAGAAGAGGATTTGATTATAAAAAAACTCCGAACCACAAATGAGGAGTATAAACAAATTCATCATCATCTGTCGAATGCACGTGTGGAGCTTCATATCTTTTTTTACGGCAAAAAGTTGAGGTGAGTTGTATTATTGGGAGTCACTAAGGCAAGTGCATGCTTTTGGGTTTATAAAGTGTTTACAGATGTACTTATAGATCATCCACCAACAAGACCCTCACATTAGTAGCAAAATTCTAACTTAAGACCTCATTAATTTTAAGCAAACTCCTTAATAATTTAAATTAACAATTATAGCTTGCATCCTAAAAATTGTTTAAAGACAAAGGACAGAGGCTAGTACAAAGTATGGGCTCCAACCTCTAAGACCCCTCACTCAAACATTAAGACCCCAAAATAACTTGTTAAATGAGGTACAAGCTCAAAACGTCTTTAAGTCCTTGTCAAAGCCAAAGGCCCACATACTCGTTAACCACAGTACAAAAAATGAACGTATAATTTAAGATGATGCGACCAACTGAATTTGAGTCTAATAGAAGGAGTTACTTTCTCATAATATCATTGTAAAAAGAAATATTTACACTTAATATTCGATAATACCTGATTATCTTCAACATAAGGATACAAGTGTTTTGAAAAAAAAAAAATTATAATTGTCGCCACTCTATAGCTGTTTGATTGGAAGATTTTGAAAATTTCAGATGGGAGAGACTTCTGACTGTCCTGTAAATTAGAAAGTTCTTTTAGAGAAGCTAATTTCTTGACTGTTTCCCCCCATAATTTTTGTTATTTTGATTTTGAAATCATATTATTATCTTAATTAGGAATAATATCATTAGATCAATTTTTCATACACATTAAAAACATGTTGGGGTGAGAATGAGTTTTAATAAATTGTGCAATTTGAATCAATGTGAAAATTCATTTATGTAACGTATAAATACAATAATATCAACTAATATATATGTAATGGTAGGACAATAAATTAATTATTATCACTCATTCCCCCAAACTATGGATCATTTAAAAAAAATATCTTCACTCCCCTCTTCTCCAACAAAATCAAACAAGATTACTTTAAAGGGTTAATGTGCAAATTTACCTTTAAAGTTTTCTCTTGGGAGTATTGTTGCCCTGTAAGATTTTTTAGGATATATGTTACTCTAAAAATTTTAAAATGAAGCAGTAGTGTTGCCCCTTACTATTACCATTGAAATTTTTAATGGTTAACATTAGTTTTCTAGCGGAATGAGGAAACATTCCTCTATTTTAAAACTTTCAACATAATATTACTCCTAAAAAGATCACGAGCAACATTGCTTCTAACGAAAAACTTTTGGGGCAAATTTACATTTTAATCTTACTTTAAAACACCCGATCCATCGCCTCCATCAAACCAAACACACCCTAACAATCAATCTTTATGGTAAGAAGTTGGCCACAACATACAAGATTATAAATTCAAATCTCGACGCTAATTTGATGATAAATACTTCTATAAATCTTTTTTTGAGTCTAGATGCATGCTCTGACTTTGACATATTTAAGATCCAACCAATCTAAACTTTTGGTGTATAAAAAAAGTCACCAGAGCCTTTTGCCTTCTTAGAAAGTAGGAAATAAAACTCACAATAACGTAATATATGATTTAATATAATTCAACAAAAATGACATTTTCATTTATAAGTAATTTTATAAACATTTTTTTGTAAATGCTCCTTAAATTTAAGACCTACCCTCATCCTTGTAATTAATTTTCAAAAGCCAACCCATGTAAACTTTTTTATGATCAAAGATAAAATATTAAACAATTTAAAGGAGAAATCAAAATTATATAAGTTTTTCACAACATATATCAATCGGCATTGCAAGAACCTCTCTTTCCTAAATTAAACTACTAAATATAACAAATAAATTTTATATTTTGAACCAATATAACTCTTTAATTATCTCTACATTAAAAATCAAAGAAGCATTAATTAATTTTTAATAGTAATTAAAAAGATATGCTTAAAATTCATCTCAAACATCCGTCACTTAAATATAAAATCCAGAGCAGCAATAAATGTTTCATATGTCTTTTCACTACTACGGAGTATAGTTTTAGCGCCTGAAATTCACGTCCTTTTTTAAAAAAGGGGAGTAAAAGATGAAGGCGGTGGCATTTTTGTAATTATAATAAATGATCAGGCCCCCTATGACGCCCCGTCAGAGGAGAAGGCGCCAATTGGCACCCTTTTGGCGTCCTATCCAAAGGTAAGGGTGCCGTAGGGCGCCCTATATGCTGATAGGGCGCCAAAAGGGCGCCCTTTTGGCGCCCTATCCAAAGAAAAGGGCACCGTAGGGCGCCCTATATTCTGATAGGGCGACAAAAGGTCGCCCTATGGCGCCCTCTCTTCGGAAAGGGCGCCATAGGGCGCCCTTATTGGACCCTTTGGCTCCAAAAGAGCCCTTTACATAAACCCTCAAGCTTGTCTCATTCAAACCGTCCCCACCACCCCCTCGGTCCCCCACGCTCCCGTCGCCACACCGTGCTCATTTTCCCCGTGTGCACCGAGTCCCTAGTCCCCACCGTCGCTGCGCCGAGTCCGGCCCTTGAGTGCGCCGAGTCCCCACCGTCGACACCTTCGCCGCTGTTTTCGACTTTCCATTTCTCTATTTTCGTCACAGGTTTCTCTGCTTTATGTTGCTTTGTTTTTGGTTTCTTTGTTTTCATTTCCGTTTCCGTTTCGCCGCTTTATATTTCTTTGTTTTCGGTTGCTTTGTTTCGCATGCTTCTGGATTATATTGGGTAGACATTGTTCTGCAAATGGGGATCTTTTTTCAAAGCTTGTGGATTTTGGTGTGTTTTGCATGTTTCGGTTGCTTTGTTTCGCTTTATGTTGCTTTGTTTCCGTTTCGCCGCTTTATGTTGCTTTGTTTTCGGAGTTGAATGTGACATGCAAAAAAAAAAAAAAAGAGCGTCCGTACACACAGATACGTGTGTGTGTGTGTGTGTATATTAGGTTGAAGGATTGTGGGTGGCACATGGTGCAAACACATTAAATTAAAGGCAGGCATATTCCAAGTAGTAGTGATTAAGCCTCTCCTGGGTTAAAAAAAAAAGAAGATTAAGCATCCCATATTTTTAGTACATTTTTTATAATTAGCATGCCTTGTTAGGTAAATTCAGTTGGCATGTTCTATT
Source organism: Vachellia pachyceras (assembly GCA_025593235.1). Taxonomy (NCBI): domain Eukaryota; kingdom Viridiplantae; phylum Streptophyta; class Magnoliopsida; order Fabales; family Fabaceae; genus Vachellia; species Vachellia pachyceras. The sequence goes on along the minus strand of JANTPZ010093268.1, from coordinate 1,002 downwards.
TAATCGGCTTTAGTGTTACAACACCATATGTGTGTGTGTTAATTACTATTAAATATGTTATCTTACAATTAATTAGGGTGGCTCGAATATTGTCCCAAACAAGCTATTTTTTTTAAAGCTTTTGACTTTTATTTAAATTTAAACCTTAGAAAATTAAAAAGTCTATTCATGCATAAATCATATTATTCTAATTTATTTTTATCCTAATTTTAGTTTATAGAAAGATTTACTTCATGCACATATATTTTCATACTTAATGTAATTATATTCTAAATACTGCTAAATGATAACTGTTAAAGCATCCCTCAATGATCACGTTATGAGAAACTGATGATTATTATTGTTGGGGGGACTATTTCTTGGGGGGACTATTTTTTTAGGTTTTATATAATTCAATATTTCATTTATTATTGAACTCTTTAATAGGACCTTGCACAGTATTTGTGTCGACTTTTCTAGAGATGATTCGTATGGATTTTTATGTCCTGCGAATACAACGAAGAGTTACAATTCTGTAGAAAATCGGGTGTATTACGTTGGGAGCATACGAGCAGACGTTAATACAAAGATGTGTTACCTAGCGCCAATAATAGAAAGGTATTGATTTATAGTTATCCCTTTAACACATTTAGCCTAATTGGTAATAATTAACTTGTTTTGCTAACTTCATTTTCATATATATATGCTGTTGTAGTCATCATTGGAGTCTCTGTGTTGTCTGTCCCATCCTGAATACTGTGTATTGGTTCGATCCTTTGCTTGGCAGAAAGGTAGGGAAAGAGCAAAAATACGTTTTTGATACGTAAGTTTTTGTATTTCTAAATTATTGCTTTTAACGATGTTTAAACATGTTTTTTTCATATGTAACTATTGTCAATTCAATCGCAGCGCACTCAAGACATATAGAATAATGGGCGGTAAACGTGACGGTAGAAATAACAACACACAGTGGTTTTATCCAAAAGTAAGTACTTTGACTTTAAGTTCTTTCATTGAAAGTCG
>JANTPZ010093267.1:0-46896 GCA_025593235.1 Vachellia pachyceras | reverse complement strand
ATAGCGCATCTTTCTTTCCTATGATCTGAACTTTGGTGAGGGAATGCATTTCGAGGGCAAGCTGGCACAGCAGGCTTTATTCTTGTTCTCTGTGTTCCCAGTCTTAGACTGATCGTAAAGCTTTCTGGCTACATGAGAATTCATCAGCAGCAACCCACCATGGTCGTCAATGTCATCGCAGATGAGGCAGTTGGCTTAGCCGCCGCATGCGGTGGTGATGCCGATGAGCTGATATTGACGTTCCCTGCTGAAGTTGCCCTGCTCAGAACTGCAAGCACCTGTGGGACCATTCACATGAGGAAGATCAGTGAGAGTGCCTTCTTCTTTTGGCTCTCAAGAGTACTGTTATCTGAATTGACCCGTTTAAAAACGAGGTAAAGAAATATCATTACACTAATTGAGATAAACATATGAAGAAGACTATCTCATTTTACAGAAAAATACTGTTGAACGTGTGTTTAGAAAATGCAGAAATGCTGCCAACCATCCCCATGTCTTGTTTATTCAAACGCCACCAACGGATAAGGGGACTTTATATATTGTCTGTGTTTAGATACATGTATAAATGAAAACGATCTAATTGGGCCGACACTATTTTTTTTCCATACGCGTCTATTATTAGATTTTCACTCACATTTTGAATATTCAAAGCTATTTTTACATCTCCAAAAATCATATCCTTTAAAACTTGCTTTTGATTAAAGATTATGGTGTGTTTGGCAAAGCTTTTAAATATCCTTAACGCATGTTTAACAGTGTTTTTCTATAAAATGAGATAATTTTCTTTACATATTTACCTCGTAACTAGTAAACACATTTCTCTGCCGTTTTCTCAAACATATCCTCCCTATGTGCTTTTGGACTTTAACCCATTAATAAATAGATAATAATTTCTGTAAAGTTAGTTGCTTTTTTCACCCCAAAAAAAAAAGTTAATTGCTTTGTCACTTTCATTATATGGACCTGTTCAATCACATGCATGGCGTCACTTTCAATACGTACGTCCTTCCTTCTCCACATACAGACAGATACGCATCGAATGTATAGATGTTTTGTCCATCTATTGAGATCTTCTGAGATACATATTTCCATTGTTACTGTCAAAATTTTCATCAATAAATTCACCGAAAGATTTCAAGAATAAAAAGGTTTTGATACATAAACTCTAGGATTATGATCCTCCCTGACTCAATACGTACGTCCTTCCTTCTCCACGAAAGTTAATAATTATATATGTGCTAGAAACTATAGGGATATTGTAAGGCCCATGGTCAGGTTATAAATGGGGGGAAGTCTTGTCTCTTTTTCTTAAGAAATTGTCCGATTTTATTGAGAGAGGAGGTGGGGCAGATTTTTCAGATCTATGCAGTTGATATTCCGGGGCGGTTTTTGGGGTTACCTATTGTTGGGGAGAGCAAGGCACGGTCTTTGAATTTAGTTCTTGATATAGTTGAGAAGAAGGTCCAAGGTTGGCAGAATAATTTTCTTTCTGAAGCTGGTTGAGAGGTCTTAGTGAAATCGGTTATTAATGCTATTCTTGTTTATCCTATGTCTTGTTTTCGGTTTCCAAAGAGTGTGCTTGATAGGCTTGATAAGGTGGTGACTCAGTTTTGGTGGAAGAGTTCCAAAGAGAAGAGGAAGATTCATTGGGTTTCTAAGGATAGGATGAAATGGATTAAAGAGGATGGGGGATGGGGTTCAAGGACTTTGAGGCTTTCAATCTAGCGTTATTAGCAAAGTTAGGATGGAGAATTCTGCAATACCCAAATCAGATGTGGGTAAAGTTGTTGAAGGCCAAATTGTTGATACCTTGTTTTGATGATAACAACATTGTGTTAAGAGATTGCAAAATGATTTTTGAATCACAAGTTTTTGAGTGTTGAATCAGTACTTCTTGAAAATACTTGAGTGTTTTGTCAGAGTATTGACAGTACTCGAGTAGTGGAATTCAATACTCGAGTACTGCAGGTTTTTACCTTAAGAAAATTCAGTGCTCCTAGGCAACACTTCAAGTATTGACATGAAGTATTGTCAATACTAGAGTGTTGGAATGTGGCACTGGAGTACTGTACTTTGAAAATAAGTTTTTAGACTATACTCTGAGTGAACACTGCAAGTATTGGCTGACAGCAAAGACAATGCTCGAGCACTAGATTTTCAGTACTCGAGCATTGAGGTTTTTGAAAACACTTCAAGTCAACACTTCAAGTATTGGCTGAAAGTATTGCCAATACTCGAGTCCTGAATTTCAGCACTCGAGTGTTGAATATTTTTCTCAACACTGTCAGATAACACTTCCAGCATCGGCTGATAGCACAGCCAACACTTGAGCACTGCATTTTCAACACTCGAGTGTTGAGACTTTTGACAGTGCTGTCAAGTGATACTTCAAGTGAAAGCTTACAGGAGAGCCAACACTTGAGCACAGATTTCCAGCACTCGAGTATTATGACTTTTCACTCAACACTGGAAGCCAACACTGCAAGTATTGACTGGCAGCACTATCACTCAAGTATTGGGTTGAAAATTTTCACTGTTCATCAATACTCTATCTCAATACTTCCAGCATTCACTTCCGGCATTACCAGCACTCGAGTATCATTATTTCATCACTCGAGTATTATGATTTATTAAAATTATTTTTCATCACTTGCACAGAATACTCGAGTATTCCTAGAAAGTATTATTAACACTCAAGCACTGAGTTTTTATCACTCGAGCATTTGATTCTTTTCAAAACACTTTCACATAACACTCGAATAATGCATCAAAGCATTGAACTTTTCTTTGAAATATTTTGAGCAACACTCGAACATAAAAACCTTATACTCAAGCACTGTCTCTCTCTCTCTCTGTGACAGCTTTGTGTCTGACACTCCTCACCTACACTTTACACCTACTTTCTTTATTTGTGTAACGAAATTTTTAAATTCTAACTACTCCCATAAATACAACAGCTTGAGACAATCAATGAGGAAAGAGGCAAAGCATGGTCCGAGGCTCGGAGATCTTAACGTTATTCTGCAACATTCATCGTCGTCTGACTCAGAAGCATTAAATGCCATTAATGCAGAAGCCATTGGTCGTTGATGAGAGTAACGGCTATTGAATGTAGTCTAACAGACATTTCATTAATTCTCAACTATAAAAGGACCAGCATTCATTATAGAAGAAGACGAACATCCTGAGCATTAAAGTCTGCATTTACTAAGCTCTCTGTAATCTTTCATTAATTCATTCTGAGCTTCATTATTAGCCATCTACTCTTTTGAGAGAGACATTTGAGGCCAAAATACTTTGTAAACTTGTGAGAAACTCAAGGACGGGGCCTTGAGTAAATTAGGTTGAAAGTGAGTTAGAAAACAGAGAGTGCCATACTCTGTTGTAGTGAAAAGAGAAAGGGGGAGTGATTTCCAGATTGTAAAGGCTTGTGAAGCCTGAATTGCTGCTGATAGTGGATTTGGAGATCTTGGGGGTGCCCTGAGGACTGGACGTAGGTCAAAGAGATCGAACCAGGATAAATCTCTGTGTTCCTATTTCTTTCTCTCTCGGTGACTTTGCTTTTTATTTCTGTGAAGTTTAAAGTTCTTGAATTTTTAGATTCGACCAGTTCACCCCCCTCTTGGTCAAATCCCGTTCTAACATAAATACTTTCTGAAGTTTGGTTTTCTTGAGACGAGGAAGGGTGGTAGGTCGTCTTGGTTGTGGGCTAGTATCATTGAAGGCATGAAGGTTTTGGAAGGGTGAATTGTTGCTCGGATTGGGGATGGTAATGATATAAGGGTGTGGGGGGATCCGTAGATTGATGGGTTACCAGGAAGGAAGTTGGTCACTGGCTACCCTTTTGAGGGGATGGAGAATTTGAGAGTGGCTGAGCTTAGAACCAATATGGGATGAGAATTGTCTTTGCTGGATGGGTGGATTTTAGATTGGGAAAGAGTGGCTATTTCAAAGGTTATGGTGGCACCAGTAGGGAGAAAGGATAGATGGCTTTGGAGTGGGGGGAAGAGAAGTAGCTATAAGGTAAAGAAGGGATACAACATTGCAAAATTGGATGTGCTAAATAGAAGTGCCAATTTATTTTTTGGTTGTGAGTGGGCTAACGCTACTTGGTTTGGGTGTCCTTTGTCTTTGAATTTGGATGTTATGGGTTATTTTGAGCCTTTCTCTTGGCTGTCTAGTTGTATGTGTGATGTAAATATTTCTAGGTGGCATAAGGCGCTTTTGGTTGGGATTTTGTGGCAGAATTGGAAAGGAAGAAACGCTTTTTTATTTGAAAATATGCCTACTAACCCTATTCATGCTTTTCAACAGGCTATTAAGCTGAGCAAGGAGTTTTGAAATGTTAAGGGATGGGTTATAGGGGAAGAGGAAATGACACATCAAGCCCAAACTATTCAGTACCAGCAGAAGCGATGGAGGCCGCCCAAGATGGATGGCATCAAAATTAATTCTGATTGTGCTTTTTGCCAGGAGGAAGGGAGGGAGGCGGTGGCAGTTATTATTAGGGATTCCAATGGATGGCTGCTGGATGGAGTCACCAAGATAGTTGAAGCTCATTCAGTTATCATGGCTGAGAGTATTGCATTGTTGGAAGTAGTAAGGTATGCAGTTGATAATGAGCTTCATGATGTTCAATTTGAGACAGATAATCAATTGCTGGTTAGATGGGTTAACAATTCCCGTGATCTGGTTGATTGGAGGTGTGAAGTGATCCTTGAGCATTTGTGTAAGTTAAGGAAGTTGATTAGGAACCACACTTTTGTTTGGATTCCTAGGGAAGCTAACGCAGTTGCCGACAGGGTTGCTAAAGCTTTGTTGAGTGGGTCTTGTCGAATTAGTTGGGTATTCCGACCACCTCTTCAATTATGCCGGTAGAAACATAAGTTGCTCCCACAGACAGCACAACACATGATGTACTACGGGATTGAGGTCTAACAGATTCAAAGATTGACATTGATTGGAGAAATGGGCAATTCTTTTTCAAATTACCTGTCTGTCCACACTGATAACATGAGCCAGAGCCCTTATAATACCCCTGATTGAAAATTAACAAGGGATTCTAAAATAATTAGATTGATTCGTGACAGATTAAGATTGAAGCATGACATTCTTAAATTCAGACCAAGTACTGTCTTGTTCCAGGTACTAGTTATATAATTGAAATATGACAAAGTCTACATATTGGACATCAGGGCATCTCAAAACACGACATCTCTTTTCAATGGCTTCAAGAAATTCTACTGGGTCTTCTTTAACATCTGACTTAAGGAAAGTAGGGTTTTAACTTGGTAAGTTTCGTTATTTTAACTGCAACATTCCTTTCTAAAATTACACTACGAGTTTCTTCACAAGTCTTATGTCTGGGTGATGAAGATATTTGGAGGAATACGGATTTGATGGCTCAGCCCTAGATAGAATATCATGGAAAGGTCTCAGAAGTCGGCCTCCTTTATTCTTAGCCTTTCTATAACCATGCCCTCAATCTTTAGGGCAACTCACTTAGTTGAGCAAAGCCTATAGCTGAAATTCTATTTCTAGAATTTCAATTAGCAACTCGATGTCTCAGTGACATTTTTTTTCAAAGAGATATAAATTATTCAATTTCAACAAATAAGGACACTAAACTCGTAAAACTACAACACTATAAATTATATATATGTATATGTATAATTAATTATATATATGATTGATTAACTTTATTTACGTTATTGTTGTTTTATTTATATATATATATATTTGTTTTTTTACATTTAAAGTTCTTCCATTTTACCTCTGAATTTGTATACAAGCAAAGTTGAAAGCATATGGCAGTAAACCAGAAGTTTACTGATGAATTTGATATTTGACATACAATAATAAACCAGTAGTTTACTGATGAATTTGATGTATATAATGGGATAGTAAACTAAAATTTTACTAATTAATACAAGCCAGCAGTTTACTGAGATAAACCAGAAGTTTATCAATGATTCCATTGTTTGGCATGACTGATTAGACCACCCCGGTTCAATGATGATGCGAGAAATGATTGAAAATAAATGTGGTTATACCTGAAGTGTATATAGATACCACTGTTTTTCATATGCTGCATGTTCCAAGGGGAAGATATTATTGGCTCTCATAAAGTTAAATACAATATAAGCCTCTCACATTCTTAAAAACGGATACATGAATATATTTGTGGGGCGATAAACTCACATGGTGAACCATTTAGTTACCAAACGGTTTTAATTGATGCATCAACTAAATGGTCTCATGGTTATTTGTTATCTTCTTGCAACCTGAAGTTTGCAAGATCATTTGCTCAATGAATATGGTTAAGAGCGTATTATCCTGATTATCCGATCAAGAAACATTATCTTGATAGTGATAATGAGTTTACCTCACTAGCCTTAATGAGGATTGCACGTCCCTTGGAATTGATTTGAACATCTTAAAATTCATGTTCATACACAAAATGGACTAGCAGAATGAATGATTAAATGGTTGCAACCTTATTACATGAGATATAATCTTTCATATTCTACTTTGGGAATAGCCATTTTGTAGGCAACGCTATTAATTCATGAGGCCAACAAATTATCGAAAGTTTTCTCCCTTGTAAAGGTTTTTGGTCAAAGACCTAATATTGCTTAACTTTGGGTATCTAATATATGTGCATGTAAAACCCCAGTGCATATATGCTAATTATGAATTTTATGGCATGGTTTACCGAGTGTCAATTGATCAGGGGCAGAAAATAAGCAGTTGGGTCAAGAGTTTAACTGGAATGAATTATCATTGGCTCATTGTTGATCCTTGTACTAAAATGATGTGCACTGAAAATTCAAAAGATAATTCATTTTAAAATGCCTAAAGCATTTATTGATCGAGAGAAAGTTATAAAATCACATATCCCAACTGTTAACACTCCTATAAGAATATGTGTCCCTGAAGGATAATCTATCATGAACAAATTTAAAACACGCATGAAGCGTGAAAAGCCCATAGATTCAAAAGATAACAAAATCCTCAACAATAAGAAGGGGAGCTAAGAATATAGATGGTCAGTTGAGGATGATCAAGAATATTTGATTGCTCCAGAAGAGCTAACTCTTGAAGGGTTATTTTCTCTAGAAGATATTATTATAGTCCCAAAAGAGACTCAGGTACCTAACACATTTGAAAATAATGAGATATCAATGAATTGTGCAATTCAATGAGAATAAAATAAAGTCAACGTTGATAGCACATTATAAAATAGCATGCAATGTAATGAATGATAAGGATCATGAGCCGGTGCCATTGTTAAGTGCCAATAAAGAAAGGATTGGCTATATGAATGTAAGCCATTATGTATGAAAGAGAAATGGAAAAGGCAAAATAAGGTATATGGCACGTCTTTTAATTTAATACTTTACACAACGATCTGGTATATGTTGTGAAGGAATGATCTAATATGTTTTGTGAAAGAATACATTCATTAGTAGTGAATATGAATGTTTTTCATTATTTGATTAACCATACAGCCAATAAAGGGCTTGTATTATGCCTCATAAATGCTATGGCTATACTTTCATATAACACTTGGCAGTATCATTTATATTAGGGTTCCTAAAAAACCCGTGATGCCAAAAGCATCAAATGCAAGTTCTCGAGAATAATATTGACTTGAGCTAAACAAGTCTTGATATGACTTGAAGTAGTTGAAGTGCATTTTTAAAACTCCTGAAGAGCTCTAAAATGGCAAATGCTTGCTTATAGGTTGGTAAAAGACTTGATATACCTCGTGAAATTAATAAAGGGGGAGATGAAGAACTACTTGAATCGGAAGTACCATAATTAAGTGCTTTTGGGGCATTAATGTATCCTTGTTAATTTCACAAGTCATGATATACTATTTATTGTTAATCTACTGGCAGGATATAGTTCTTCAATATCATTAATACATTAAAATAAAGTGATATATATTATTTGAGGTATTATGAATAAGGTCATTATAATCAGGTATGTCTTAGTATGAACTGACCATTTATGCATATACTGTTTATCATACTTGTTCATGTGTGAAGGTACATATATATCAAGTGCTATCGAATGAAACTTATTTCACTAAAGTTCTTCACTTATAATCTTTCGAAAAGGAGCTGAAATTATCGTTCTACAAATTCGTTCTAGTGAAAATATAGCAGCTTTATTCACCAAGTTACTTTGCAAACTCAGGGATATTTTAGTGCTATAGGTGCACTTATATATCTTGCCAATTCAACAAGACCTGATATTGCTTTTGCGTTAAATTTATTAGCAAGATTCAGTTCATGCCTAACAAGAAGACATTGGGAGGGTGTTAAACATATATTTCGATACCTTCGAGGGACAGTTGATATGGGATTATTTCATTATAATGAATCTGTGTCACAATTAATTAGTTATGCAGATGCACGGTTTTTATCATATCCACATAAAGGCAAATCTCAAACAGGATATTTATTTACTTGGCGGGGAGCAGCTATATCTTGGTGTTCGGCAAAACAAACTTTATCGGCTACCTCATCAAATCATGCAGAAATAATTGCAGCTCACGAGGTCTATTTGCAAAAGTGTTACCAACTAAAACATTTGAGAAGTTGGTATATGATATTGGAATGCAAAGGCTCAAAGACATAAAGTGATGTCATCATTAGGGGGAGACAATATTGTGTACTCTTTTTTCCTTCACTGGGTTTTTGTCCTAATGGGTTTTTTCCTAGTAAGGTTTTTAATGAGACACAATGTTTGTCTAAGAACATCCAAGGGGGAGTGTTATAAAATATAATATATAGTGTGGATGTTCTTATAATTCATGTATTTTTATTTATGAATATATTGTAATCAAGATAGATCCAGATCCGATTTATTCGAAAGTAGGTTATGATTATTAGGAGATATTAGTTATTAGGGCATTTAATTATGTGGCTCCCACATTGTCTATAAATACCTCTATCTAGTTATGAAAAATACAATCTGATACCATTTTCTTCTTTTCTCTCAATCTCTTCTAATATTCTTTCTACTCCCAAATTCCCTCATTTTTTAACAACATTGATTTACAAGTTTTTGTACTTGCACGGAGCTTTGTCTTTCAGAGTCCCACCAAGCTTTGTCCTCTCCGCTTTGTTCGGAATCTCCATCAAAAGCTTGAGGCCTAGCCTCACATCGCCCACAGATGGCTCTTCATTCCCATCTTCAGCTAAGCATTTCAATGCAATATCTGCGTATTCCTTAAAGCACTCTGTTGTTATGTTTTCCCTGATGAATGGATCCACTATTTCAAAATAAAACTCCTTCTTATGATCGACACATCTTCGAAACCACTCTATAAGGTTTTGTTGTTGCCTCTCTGCTACACGGAAAATAGAAGGCCTCCCACACAATACCTCTAAAAGGACCACTCCGAATGAGTACACATCTGACTTCTCTATCAATCTTTGTCACGTGTAGTACTCTGGATCCAAATACCCAATGCTTCCTTTCACTAGTGTGCTTATGTTGATGTTCGATCTCATGATTCCTGAGCGTCCTACTTCAGAGGGTCCAACGTAGGACCCTCAGGAATCTTAGCCATCTGTCTCTCATCTATTAGTATGTTTGTCGACTTTGATGTCTCAATGAATGATAGCATGCTTTGCAACTGTATGTAGCTAATAAAGTCCCCGCGTAGCACCAAGGAAAATCTCCAGCCTTTGATTCCAGGAAAGTGGTTGGTTTTCAGAATGGTAAAGATGGTCACGGAAGGCACCACGAGCCATGAACTCGTAGACAAGGATCATCTCGTTGCCTTCTGTGCAGAAACCAATGAGAGAGACTCAATGATGGTGGCGAATTTGAGAGCATTTCAATCTCAGTCTCGAACTTGCGAAGCCCATGTTGTGAGCCTTGTTTGAACCGTTTTATTGCCACAGGAAAACTACCATTGTCCATGAAGCCTTTGTACACATTACCAAATCAACCAATGCCCACAATGAAGGTATCATCGAGATTATTAGTGGCTACTCGTATCTCCTTCATTGAGAAGCAACGACACAAATCCGAAGAGACTAATGATGCTCCTGAGGTTTTGCTTGCTTTAGATTTTGCTGCTGTTATAAGGGAAAGAGTGATAAAACCTAAAGCTGACCCAACACCAATGGAAATCACTCTCGTTGCGTTCTTTTGCGACAAGGAGGAGGATGATGATGACAGTGAGGGAAATGAATGCGGATCGTCCCTCAATTTTAAAATTTCAACACCATTCAATAGCACTTCTCTATAAGTTCTTTTAAGACGAGGGCTTCTTTCAATAATTGGAAGTGGTTGCAACTTAGTTGAAAGATTTAACTTCTGTGCAATTCCTTTACTCTGCATCTACACACCGTAGTCCTTGTGGACGAAAATCAGCTAGTTGCCACTCCACATGAGCATATCGGCATAAGGTCCGCCAAATGGTCAGCTACAGAGATCTGAAAAACTCTATCTCCAAAAGCTTGAACTAGTTCATCAAACTCACAGAAATGTAATCTTACAATGTAAATAAACTTGAAACTCCCAAGTCACATTAAATCTGGATGCTTCATTCATCCCATAACTTAAGAGTCCACTTGCAGATTAATTTAATTTTCAACATAACATGTGACCTAATACTAATAGGTACATTTGGAAAGACTAAAAACTTATTAAAATCTTTTCTCAAAGCTTAGGTACCATGAAATAAATAATGTTTCCTAAAACTTATTAAATTCATAAATAAATCAATATAATTGCTAAATTATTGGTTTAAAACTTTATTTACAGCTTGTGAAAATCTATTTGATGAAAAATAAGACCTGTCGGGTTCGTTTTTAAGCCAATTAGTCTAAGAGCGCCAATTTACCAAAACTTGACGGAAGAAATTCATTGGGATTTATCCAGATTTCCGTCACAACTTAAAAAATCATATCTTTTAATTTACACATCCAAAAATAATGAAATAAGGCTTATTTTAAAGATCGGATTTTGTACTATGTAACATTTCGTAATATAACTCATGTATTTTCTCAGTCTCTAAGCATTCACAATTCCGTGGTTAATACAAGCATATAAACTAGCTATCTACTAACTACTTTCATGCATATTTGCCATGTTCTTCATACATGCATGGGCTCGAGATCAACCATTCTTCTCCCTATGGAGGTTAGGTACTTCCTTTAATACATGATTACTTTATATAAGCAAATATAAATATACTAATAGACATATGTTATAATAATTAAAGCAATTAAATAACAATAACAAAAGTGGCTTCTTTTGTTCTCAACCTTTAAACTTCCTCCACAAAATTATTCCTGTCCTTGGTTAGATTCAGGAGAATATCAGTAGTAAAACATGAACCCAATGTACTAATGTACAATACACATGACCACAGATCAAATTCAAGCAAGGATATTACATGTTCAAAGTGTAACATCCCAAATTTTGGGCCTAAATAGAAGGTTAAGAATAAATTTGAATTATTCTGTCTACTAAGTCCAGTTGAGTCAGATATCTTTAGTATGTCATAAGGAAAATGCTTAACATAATTATTAAAATTATTCAAAGGTTTAGAAAAATTGGGGAAAATCATGAAATAAGATTTTTTGGTGACTTATGAAATTATGGAAAAGCTTAATTCCTAATAAGAGGTCTAAATAATTTTAAAACTATTTTTCAAGATTTAAGGGCCTATTTTCTTGAAAATTCAAGAAAAATAGCTAGAGGCGGATTTTTAGCTGAACATTTTAGAGAAATTATTTATAAAATAAAGAATCTACTTGAGGAATAAAGTATTAAAGATTATTTTTATAATCTATTCGGCAATATGTAAAATGGTAAATTCATTGTTCTTATCCTAACATGATTTTGGGCCTCGGTTTAGCCCACAATTAGAGCCCAAATGGTGGCTCAATGATCCTACCATAGATGATATATAAAATTTTTGTTGTTGTAAAGCCTTGAAAACGGATCAAAAACAGTTTTGATTTCCAAGGATTGCACTATAGGGTGCAACCCCAGGATTGTTCTCTACGAAGCGTCGTGCACACTAGTTAACTATCTTGTGATTATGTTTATTTTGCAGTTGAAAACCGTGTTTGAATCAAAATTTGCATACAATTAAAACTAATTACAAAACAAAATTTCTTTTTGGTATTTTTGGTTTTTGGAATGCAATGAAAACATGATTGAAATGCAAAAGGTGTTAAATGATGGTTTTCCTCTTGGAAATGATTTAGGCTATCATAGTTCACAAAATATGAAGGAAAGTAGTAATTTAGCACTAAGTTTCATAATAAAAACCTCAATAACTCGCTGAGTTAGAAATTCCATGCAATGAACTCCATTCCATGAAACCTTTTAAAAACACTTAGTGTGTATAAAGAAATTGCTAAGTGAAAAATCCAACTCAATACAATATTGTCTCAAATATCAAGCACAACTAGGAAGATAAAATAGAGCAACAAAGATCTTATTGAATAAGTAGAGATAAGACTTCACTCTATAGGTCAAACATAAAGCAAAATCAAGGCACAAGTAATCCAAGTTTAGCTCGATCGAGACTAAGTATTTAAGTACAAATCGCAAGTCCTAACTTAGAAACTATGCAATCCATAACATAAATATAGATTAAAACTACTACTCCCCTTTTTGGCATTTTGATCTTAAGCCATTTTCATCACCAAGAGGAAAGGAGATGCTCAGCTGCTTATATCCACAAGCTTAGGACTCCGGATGAACAGATGAAGGCACACGAAGGAATTTGGGGATGAGATGAAGTGGAATTGGGATTTTGGAAGCAAATGAATGAGAGAAAAGTGTTAGAGATGAGTAGAGAATGAAATCTACCTCCTCCTTTCATCCTCTCTCTTCATTTTACCCTAAATGGAATGTTTCAACCGCTTTGGGTCGGATTCAACAAGGTGGGTCGGGTAATTTTTCCTTTTGGAGCATAATCTAGTTTAATCTGTACTTTTGTATTGGATTACTTAGTTGCTGAGTTAGGACTAGTGATTCGTATTTAAATACTTGGTTACAGTAGTGCCAAACTTGGATTAATTATGTATCAATTTGTTTTATGTTTGACTTGGTAGTGTGAAGTCTTATTTCTACCTGTTCAATGAAATCTTTGTTGTTCTCTCTTATTTCCTATTTGTGCTTGATATCTGAGGTGATAATATTTTGAGAATTTTTCAAAGAAATCATAATACTGAAGCTTCTGAGTGGGAGAAGGCTTAAACTAAAATTTCTCAATTGTTAAAATTTAGTAGCAGTTTTAAAATTTCCCAAACCACTACAAAATGTCTTTCTAAATTAGTAGGGGTTTCTAAACCACTACCATAAGCACAACACAAGTTAAGGACTGTTGGATTTTGTAGCGATTCATGAATCGCTACAAATTTGAAATTTGAATTTTATTTACGCACGTGAACAAATTTAAATTCCAAATTAATAGTCGTTCATGAAATGCTGCAAAATCAACTATCCTCAACTTTTGTTGCGGTTTTTAACCGCTACTAATTTAGAAAGATTTTTATTTAAAACCGCTACTAATATTTAGAAAGATTTTTTAAGTACATAATATAATTATATATTAAAAATAAAGATATCACAATTATACATTATAATTTAGAAAATAAATATATTATAATTATACATTACATATATATATATATATTAATTAATGCATATTCAAGGTATGGTTTTAAATTTAAATTTCACATTTTTATAACTAATTAACAATCTAATTATTAAATTGTGATTCAAATATAACTAATTAATATTAAATGTTCAAATAAATACAAGAATGTATTCAAATTAAAATGTATTTAAAAACAAAAAAAATAAAATCAATGTTTGGCTGTGGAGGGAGGAGCTGAGGTTAGGGGTCTGGCTGAGTTGGTGGAGGCATGTAGAAGCTCGACATATGAGTTAGTTGTGAAAGAGCAACATTAGGATGGGCCACTTGAAATGTCATCTACAACAGGAAATTTTCAGCTTGCCTCAACATCCCCATCTGAACTTATGCTTATTCCGAGTTGCCTAGACCTACGCTTGCACATGTACCTCCTCCTGCAACTACACTTGGATCTTCACACGCAACGACTCTCTATCCACATCAGAATTACAGTGCATTCTGGGTTCCGATGTAATCATCTGGGATGCATCAGCAAAAGATGAAGTCCCAGCTTCATATCTTCTTCCCCCATAAACAACAATCCAAGTCGCCCTAAACTCAAAACATGGAAGTTGTTCGAGGTGCTCTAGGGCTACCCTGAGTGAGGCAGTGTGGCTAATGCTGACCCTTGGGACTTCTTGAGCTCAACATCAGTTCATTAAATATGCTCTTAGAATAAGAAAACAATATTAATTAAATTTCATTAAAATAACTATTTCAAACACAATAAATTATAAAATAAAACATGAAACTTACAATAATTTATTCAATCTTCTACGTCAATGGAGTCCTACCTACAATAATTTATTCAATCTTCTACGTCAATGGAGTCCTACCATTGTGCTTGTGGGTAGCCACAAAAAATCCCCACAAGTGGCCCTCCGGCCCTTCCTCTGTACTGCCTCATCCATCTCAACGTAGGTGACAGAGAACGGCTTCAATCCTGCAATATGGTGGATTGTTTGTCGGGCGCGACTCTGTGCATCTTGTGTGGGCACAGCCCTATGCTCCGGTGACCTCCTGTATCAGACACATTTTACTGGGTTTGTTGGCTCGATCGTCTTAATGACATCCGCTTCTAACTCTTACATCGTCTTCATCTCATTCTTGTTCTTTATGTCATATAATCATTGTATACATTCCGCACAACAAATTTAGTTTGCAAGAAATTCCGAAAGTCATTCACTATCTCATAGAAAAATAAGGATTTCATTTAAAAAGATATATACAAATCGTACCTTAACTATATTCTCCCAAACCCAATCCTTGACGCTTGGTAGGATCCTCTTCCACTTCTCGCCTTTCTTGGTGGGTTGCCGTATGAAATCATTCCACGGCACCATTAACTTTTACCCAACACTAAGTTGGGAAACATCTCTCAATCAAGCTTCCTCCTCACTATCCATTGTCGAATCTGCATATTTCATTCTGTCATTAATATTCAAAACAAATTAATGAAATAATTTGAATAAAAAGTTAAAATTTAAATTACTCACCCTAAATGTCTGAAAGAATCACTATTCCTAATCAATATCCTTATCATCAAAATTCTAAGCCTCCTCGATTGAGATGTTTATCACACCAACCTCAAAATCATCGATGCTGATATCATAAATACGCTCTGGATTTGCCTTAGTGCCACTAGCCTATGGGATCTTTATCTCGGCCCTGTCAATATCCAGGATCTCGTCATTGGGGATCATAGGAGCCTTTCCAAGCCTACAACCACAATCAAGACTAGACATCTACAAAATAAACTTTATAATTAATAATTTGATAATTACAAAAATATATTATAACTAAATGAATTAAATACAAAAATAAATTGAAATAAAATAAAAATAAATTTAAAATAAAATATTTACATAACTATGTTAAAATAAATTATAACAAAAAATGAGATGGAAATAAAATAAATTTAATTTTAACTAAAGGATAAATTAAATAAAAAATAAACAAAAATAAAAATAAAATAGATTTTTTCAAAAAAATAAAGAATTTAAATTTAAAAACTTTAACATACTAACCTTCGTAGTGTTAAATAAGAAAACAAGAAGAAGAAGGAAATAATCTCTGGGATCTTCTTCGATGTGACGATTTCGAAATCTTAGAAATGAGGGGGTAGGACGCGTTACATAGGTGTTCTATTAGTAAAAAAAAGTTCAGCTAAAATCGCTACTAAGTGTAGCGGTTATCTTAACAATCGCTATTCAAAACGTTGCAAATTCCTGGCATTCTTTTGGAAAATGAAGATTTTAGAAGCGGTTTATTTGAACTGCTACAACATACGTGGGAGAAAGCAACCTTTCAAATCTATAACAGTTTAACAGTCAAAAATCACTGCAAATAACGGCAGTAGAATTGCAAACAATTGCAAGTTTGTAGCGGTTTCTTAACCGCTATAATACTATTGAATGTTCAAATTTAGCTACGGTTTATTATTTTATAACCACTACAAAAGAGCACTACTATTTTGGCACCTTGTTCTTGGCACATGGCGCCAATTTGGCACCAAATTTGTAGCGGTTCATAACCGCTATGGGTGTGTTTCCCACGTCAGCCCATCCTAAACGCTGCAATTTGATAGCAGTTTATCTAATAACCAATTCAAATTATCAAATTTAGTAGCTTTTTTTTGAATTATTACTAAATAATCGCTGCAAATTCCACCTTTTTTTGTAGTGAACCATAGAAAAATCAAAACTAAAGATAACTATTCAGTGAGAAGAGGTTGACTTGTTGGTGTCGAGACTTACATGTTATGTGAATCTTTTGATGAGGCTCTGTATTTCTTGAGTGGGTTGCTTTGTTGGAGGGAAGATTGCATTGATGTATGTTTGCAACATTTGAGTATATCAACTGAAGTTCAAGGTTTTAATATTTTTGGCGATTTCAACTATTTGATTATACATTGCTGGGTATTTTACTCTCTTTTTTTATTTATTTTTTTCTCTTTCTTTTTAACAGAGGGAGTACGTGGGTGAGTTCCTAACTAAGGTATTATTAAGTTGGGAAAATGACAAACAGGTCCCAAGTAAGAGCTTTTACTTAAAAATGGTCCCAAACATTTTAAGTTTTGGTCTCAGGTCCCATGAGACATTTTTATCACAGATTTCAGTTGGGAAAAGTCTCAATTGCCCCCAATTGTAATACAAATTAAGGCAGATCGAATCCGTATTACGCTGGCCTTGGATGATTACTGTTTGTACTAAGCTATTGCCGCTGGTCCGTGGAAATTGTGCGCCTGTCATCACTTCGCTTACACGTTTGGCCGTTGATAATCTCACACTGTAATTGTTACATCTAGGAGTCCTATCTGTGCTGGCTTCTCCACAGTCCTATACTTGAGTAATGTGAATATTAAAACAAAACAGAATCAAACTTGTAACAAGTAAAATATGAGGTTTTGCTGCCATTCCATCTTTGTGTAAACAAAAAGCATAAACTTGGCACAGGTAACAGGAAATAGGTAGGCAGTAAACCTGTAGCATCTCCTTCAATTTTAATGGTGTTCCATCTCGGTTTAAAGTAGGGCAGCAATCCATTACTCATGAGTTGGTAACTATGCTAAGGTGGAATCCATTATAAATTTTATGTTGCCAAAAAAGTTCGAACAAGATGGTGTGAGTTGTTGAGTTTGAGGAATTCATAATATGTGTCCTGATGTTTTGTACCGAAACAAACATCATTGATAAGGGGGTTTTGATTTTAGACCATTTTATGCTGGCTTGTTTGAAGTGCGTTGAGAGTGCTAGTGTAGGAAAAAGATGGCTGCATATCCACCACAACTTGATTGTTAGCATTAGAGTTTTAAATGAGACTTTGTTTATATCTTTTTCATATACATTCAATATAGCATGTGTGATTTGTTTTGGGGTGGTATGGCCTCTGTTTTAACGTTGCGCATGCTCTGTTTCTTATGAAAATGGTGATGGAATGCAGATTAAAAGTGAAGTTGCATTGTTGACAAGTAATGTAGCTGTTGAGGTTGTTAACAGTAGCAGCGAAAGTTGTTAATTTGTCTTCTAAGGTTGTAAATGACAAGTTTATTCTGAAGGTAGTCAATCCTAATGGCGAGCACCTCTAGGAAGAATATGCTATGCTTCATTCATATTGGAGGCACATTTGTGAGCAGTCAAGCAGATGAGAAAATGTATTTAGGGGGAATGGTCAGGTTAAGGGTAATTAAAGAAGGCACAAATTATGAAGAGTTACAAACAATTGTAGCATCAATTGTTGGAAAAGGCAGAAATAAATTTTTGATGAAGTTTACTTTGACATTTGATCGAAGCACATTTGTTGACCTTGTAGATGATGAAGGAGTTGAACACTTGATTAAATTCAATGGAGAAAGTGAGCATGTATATATAGAAGCCAATGAAGATGATTCCACAGAGAAAGTAAGGGAGGAGACAGAACAAGAATTATTGTAAGTTGGATTTGATGTGGAAAAATATGCTAGTGTGGTGGTTGGAGAAAGTTAAAATCACTAACATATTGTCGTTGTCATTTTGTTGCAGGTTGGATGACATATCTGAAGTCTGGGAAGGTAATATAACGATGATTTTCAATGAAGATCCACCAGCGTTGGACTGTGTAGTGCAAATGATGCCTACAAACATACCTGAAATGAAATCTATAAAGTGGAAAGATGTTATAATTAGAGAGGTCAAGTGTTTACCAATGCTGGTGCGCTTCGTGAAACATTATACAAGTACAACATTGCTCATAAGTGTTCATACAAGTATGTGAAAAATAATAAGCAAAAGATAATTGTTAAGTGTGTGGTTGAAGGATGTCCATGGTACTTAGGTGCATACTCTATGGGAGAATATCAAGATACAGAATTCCTGACAATATGAACACTTAAAGATAAGCACCAACATGGTGCCCAAGATGACCTTATTGTTGCACATGCAAAAGTATCAAGTTTGACATCATCAGTCATGGTTGACACGTTGAGAGACAACATTGACAAGAGCTCTAATGAGATTAGGAGAGAAATGTATAGAGATTATGGTTCACGTCTTAATTATACTCAAGCTTATAGGGGGAAAGCAAAAGCATTGACGAAAATACATGGACGCGCAGAAGATTCATACATGGCTATTCCTTGGATATGTGAGAGGTTAGTAGAAACTAATCATGATTCCATTGCCCGATGTGAATACTCAAGTAGTGACAGATTTGAGAGGCTGTTCATTAGTTATTGGTGCTCAATTAAAGGCTTCTTAGAAGGGTGTCGGGGCATATTGTATATAGACGGATATCATCTAAGTGGTCCCTACAAGGGTACATTGATTTCTGCTAATGCATTTGATGCGGATGATCATTTATTTCCCTTTGCTTATGCCATAGTAAGTAGAGAAACACACGATGAATGGACTTGGTTTCTTACCATTTTGAAGGAAATAATCAGCACAAGAGAGATCACTATCGTGTCTGATAGGAATCCTGCCATAATAAGTTCTGTTAGAGATGTATTTGTTATAGACATGTCAAGGAGAATTTTAATGCTGAGTGTGTAAAGGTCAATAGAGGCAAGGGCAGGACTAGTTCGAATAGCAAGGAGAATGCTTTAAAGATGCTTGATGCAATTGCTTATGCAAGACATGAAGATGAATTCAATATTGCTTTGGAAGACTTAAAGCATTCTCTCCTCCATTAGCAAATTAGGTTGAAACACAAGGTAATGTAGAATGATGGGCTCAATGCAAATTTCCTCAAAATGGTGGGATAAGATAACAACGAATAGTGCTGAGTCGTTAACGCTTGGGTTGTCAAAGAGAGAAAGCACAACGTTGATGTTTTCATTCTTGAGCATATAGAAAAATTAGCCAAGATGCTGGTGGCTAGCAAATATTCAATTAAAAAGTGGAAAAAGGGTATTGGGTCAAATATTGAGTCCAAGTTGATGGTAGAAGTCGCAAGGGCTGAAAATATGGAGGCTACATATTATGGAGATGGGCAGGTTTCTATAGAAACAGTTGCAAACAACCGCCTCATTCGCCTAAGTGTCAATCTAGCGTCAAAACAATGCACGTGCAAGGCATGGCAAATGAGTGAGATGCCTTGTGCTCAAGCATATATAGGAATAAAGTGTGTTCATGCTTCTGTGTACTGATATGTGGATGATTGCTATAAAGTAGCGGCACAAGAGAAGATTTATGCATCACTAATGAGGCCTATGGCTAGCCATGACACCCCACATCCAGATGCTCTAACCGTAACATAGATGATGACTCAAACTTTACTAAGACCACCAAGAACAAAAAGGCCACCTGGAAGGTCAAAGAGAAGCAGGATTGAATGTCAGTATCAAGACAAATGGGTTTATCATTGTCAAAGATGCAATGAGACTGGCCACACTGTGAGGACTTGCAAAAATCCCAACCCAAGTTGATGACTTGCATGAAGTACATAATGTAAATGTATTTTTTGTTGCCTATGTATTTTAGGAATTATGTATATTTTCTTGGCCAATGTATTTTTTGTTGCCTATGTTTTTTTGGCATCATATATATTTTGTTGCGATGTATTATTGGCATCATGTAAATGCATATGTAAATTTAAATCAAGTTGGATGTGTGGATAGGAATTTGTTAATGTACATAATGTTAATGTTAGATGTTTATGTTGCTAGGGTTGTCAGTTTATGTTACAGGGGTAGTAAGTGGAAGCTGGTGGGGTTGAAAGTGAGAGCTTGTGGGGTTGTAAATGGAAGTTGGTGGGGTAGTTAGTGGAAGTTGCTTGGATAGTTAATGGAAGCTGGTAGGGTTGTAAATGGAAGCTGCTTGGGTAGTTAGTGGAATCTGCTTGGGTAGTTAGTAGAAGCTGGTAGGGTGGTAAATGGAAGCTGGTGATTTTATAACTGGAAGGTGGTGGGTTGTAAATGGAAGCTGATCAGGTTGTAAATGGAAGCTAGTGGGGTTGTCAGTGTAAGCTAGTGGGGTTGTAAATAGAAGCTGGTGGGGTAGTAAATAGATGCTGGTGATGTTGTAACTGGAAGGTGGTGGGGCTGTAAATGGAAGCTGATCAGGTTGTAAATGGAAGCTGGTGGGTTTGTCAGTGTAAGTTGGTGGGGTAATAAATGGAAGCTGGTGGGGTAGTAAATGGATGCTGGTTGTGTTCTAAATGGGTGTTGCGTGGGTTATAAATGGGTGCCGCTTGGCTTGTAAATGGCACATTCAGGGTTTGTAAATGTGTGATGCTTGGCTTGTAAGTGGACGCTGCGCGGGTAGTAGATAGAAGCTGGTGGGGTAGTAAATGGATGATCATGAGGGAGTAAATGGCTGTTGATGAGGTAGTAAATGGATGCTGGAGATAGTAAATGAATGCTGCTTGGGTAGTAAATGGATGTTGCGCGGGTAGTAAATGGAAAATCAGAACCAATATTAATCAGAACCTGTATTCAGTAACCAATATTTCTCAAAGCCTGTATTCATTATATAGTTGACATATCTAAACCAAGTAATTGTTCACAAGTAAACATCAAAGTGCAAATTAAATTATAACTCATAAAACTATATGTACACTTTACATATCAGTACCAAATGTGATTTACATCACAGTCATTGTTTACAAAAAAAGGCGGTTGCCAAGTAAATGTGCTTTACAGGAGGAAAAGTCCAACAAAATGTGTGCAATACAAACTATATGACCCTCTTCCTCCTTGTAAACCCCTCAAGTATGTCCATAACTTTTTGATGATATTTGTTTTTTGGGTTGTTCACAAGTCACCATAAAACACCACTTTTAAGTTGTTGCAGCTCAACCGCACTGTGATAAGGTATTATATAACCGTCATCCCCTTCAGTACCATCCCACATTTGTATCCATGAAAGCACATGCATGCCATAGAATCCCTACCATTACAAACATCGCGTTGTCAACTAAAATGAATGTTACAACTAAATATGAATTACCAAATCAAACATGTTGTGTAATTTTGCATACAAATCACGTTGAACATGAATTTTAGGCCAAGTCACTTCCTTGTCAATATTGTCCGCATGTGCACCAATTCTGGCTTCAGCTTTTGCAAAATTTGGAATAAGTAATCTCTCTAACCATAAGCCAGCCAAAAGCAGCAGTCAAAACAAAGCAAAATAGTCAAAAAAAATCAAATCATTTACTCCTTACCGTTTTATTTGCTATATGTTGCTTTAGATCAGTCCATCCCGATGTTTTACTCTTGTTCTTCCTACTGTCCTCTGCGGCCTGATCTACTAATGAATCTAACGTATAAAACTGCATCGTATGGGTGTGGAGCATGTAGCACGACAATGGTCAAGGAAAACAGTAGGACCGAAAATGAAATCACAATCACCAATGTTATATCCAACGTGTTAAGGGAGGATTTGTGTTTCATTGTCTTCCAGGCTCCATGTAGAGGGGTTGTCAACTAACTTCGACATGAAATGTGGGGTGCACACATGGCGGGTGACTCTTCCGTCCTTCTCTAGTTGCTCGGCCACCAATGCCTTGGCAACCATTGACATCACCTATACCATTGACACACAATTACACAATACGTATGGCAAATATGTACTGGATAAACCGAAAGCATGTCCTTACCGTATCATTCAGCCACCCCTTAGGTCAGAGGCAATAAAGCTCTAACCTCGAAACATAGTAGTCATACATCTCTACAAATACCCTAATCCAGCACAATTACAACAATTACCAATAAATTACATTAACAAGAATCCATTGAGAATGTTTTGTTAACTTACTCATCACCCTCCTCCTTTGGCCTCTGAGTGCAAAGCTCAAATAACCTCTCATTCGCATTGAACTGACACTTTCCCTTCTGCTTCAGCTTCTGATTAATGAATGGGGAGCTAACTATCCAACTTGGCATCTTTGTGCGTTGAGACCTTCTCAATCTGTTATGGCCTATATTCTCTTCCTGTGTCTCTCCTATGTGAAGATGCCCTCCCTCATCCACATCTTCCTCAGCTGCATGTTTATCAGCAGGCTGTTCATCCATAGGGTTGGAAACGTCATAATCTGCTTCTCCTATGTCAGCATATGATCTATCCATAGGCTCGACAAAGTTAGCTTCAGCTTGTGCATGCCCAGAAGGTCCCGCTCCCCCTGCTTCATCCTCATATCGTTCATCCTCTTTTTCCTTTGCCTACAACTGGTTCTGAAGTTTAAGCAACTCTGCCCCAACCATCCCTATGATTGAAAAATAAGTTCGTCAGATTTCTTGAAATTAAAATTCCGCAATTAGATGTCCGTTAAGGAAAAGTGTCAATAGTTAATTGATTCGCAATACCAGGTGCGTTAACATTGTCTCCGAATTAAAGGGTGTATGTGCCTGCACCCCTCCATGCTTATCAACATGTAACAACCCTATCGTACTCTCCTTCTCAATAGCAATCCTCCTCTTCACCATGTTATCATTGCAATAAGTAATGGCCTGTGCCTGATCACTGGCTACCACATTTCCCAAAGGGAAATTTTGCAAACAAAATATCTGTACTATCAAATTAAACAAGGTCAGTTGAACAATGACAATGTCACTATAAATGAAGATATGAGGGCGGATAAGTCTCGTACCATGAGGAAGTATAGGCATCCACCTACTGTCTTCCTTTCTTTCCTAGACCCTTTGAGCAATTGCCGCCTATATCCCGCTACGGCTTCACAAAGTTCCGTTACAATGAATGAGCACCAATCAAAGGCACCAATCTGATGTTGAGTCAATGTCAAACACTTCAAGACATGCTCACTGACATATATGCTGGAAGAAGGGTTCAACAAGGTGCCTAAAGCAAATATAACAAAATACAACTCAAAGTCGTGATCACTATCTCCCACCAACCACTCCCCAATCTTTTGGTAGGCTACACCCTTATAGACTGTACACAAATCCACAAATATGTAACCACTGTCCCGAACATTTAACTTTATCTTTTGCCCCCATGAGGCAAACCCATTATTTCTTCCACATCGGTAGGTGCTATTACCCGGGATTCCCCTCTCATTGTCACAACATTTGTACCAGGGTCAAAACACCTCATGAACTTTACACAGACATCAACTAATTTATCAAACCCTATAGCTTTCAACCTTTCAATTAATTCTGGCCTAGTCTTGATTTTTTCGCATACGGTTATAAAATGTTTTGGTGCACATCATGTGTCAAAGGGAACAACATACTTCTTCCCTTTCCGAGGACCTCTTATCTCCGTGGCCCGCTTTGTATATTCACCCATTTCCTTCTCAGTCAGTCTGTTCCACACATCTCTAACTTGCAAGCTTACCCCTGTAAGCGACATCCTTTCTTTAGCTGCCTTCCCCTTTAGTTTCTCCTTCTCTTTCTTCTTGAAATATTCTTCAGTAAATAAGTGATAACCGGAGAAGTTCATTGACCTTTTAACTGTTTTACCCTTCTCCATCTTCGTTTCTTGAAATACACAAATACTATATTAAAAACAAGTCAACACACAAATAAAACAAACAAAATAAACGAAAGGGGAAACAAATCTTTATTGAACGAAACAAAATACTTGTTGGACACTGCTTCACCAAATTATATAAAGCTTTTATCGAGGGTCCACATGCTTTTGACCAAAAAAACAGAAACATAGTATGTGAATAGTTTTAACAGCAGAGTACACTTTCCTCACACCTTGCCAGACGGAAAGACAAGTGCTTTCAATTGCAAACAAACCAGTCTGACCCTCCCTCAACCCAATAGTCTTTTCAAGTAAGAACTTAGTACCTGAAAGGTATTGCTTTGTCTTGATATTTTCCATAAGTTTTCCAAAACGATTCGTACTGATCTCTGCTTAGTTTCATTATCAGAAAGCAGAGCACACCAGAGAAATAGAAAACCACCAATTAATATTTTCTCATTCCAAAGGAACAATAGATGTATCAATTGCCACTTTAAGGACAAATCATCAACTAATTATATTATGCAGTGCCTAAAGTAACCAATAAAGATTTAAGAGAAAATTCACATCCCAAAGGAACAGTCGATGTACCAATACCACCAATACCTACATTGACTTCCTTCAACTGCTAATTATAATATACAGTGGCTAAAGTAACTGTCATGTGTTATGCTTCTTCTTATGGTAATCATTTTATGGGTAAACATTGAAAAGGCTACGATGATGGTACCTAAAGAGGGCAAATTGACTGGAACCCAATACCACAATATACGTTAAAGTTAGAGAAAAAGTAACAATATATGTTAAAGTTAGAGAAAAAGTAAAGTTCCAAAGGGGAAAGCATCAAAACCGCACCCAAGAAATGTAAACAACATTGTCAACCTAGTGAAGCAACAGCGGAACCGACGAAATGAGCACAATGCATGAAAGGGACAATATGAACAACTATTTATATGAATCAATGAATATTATTGAAATACAACCTAGCACTTGAAGCAAAATGCGAACACAACAAATGCATAAGCAGAACAAAATTTAGGATTAGTAAAACACACCTACACGGGGACCTACCGCACGGCTTCACGGTGACTAAAGCAGCGGCTTCAATCACTTCAGGTGGGTCCACGATTTTGAAAGGCGAGGGCTTCAGGGGATCAGAGCGATCGAGCACACCGACGATAGCGCCTTTACGGGACCACAGCGATGGTAACTGGCGAGCAAAGTGACGGTGACTTGTGAGCAACGTGACGGCGATTCCTTCAGTGGAGCAGAGCAATGACGACTGGCGACGAAAGGTAGGTGAAGAAATTTTAAAATGCACGCACAAGGTCAAACTGCCCTTTTCAAAACCTAGGGGCAATTGAGACTTTTCCCAACTGAAATCTGTGACAAAAAGGTCCCCTAGGACCTAAGAGCAAAACTTAAAATGTTTGGGACCATTTTTAAGTAAAAAGCTCTTACTTGGGACCTGTTTATCATTTTCCCTATTTAGTTTGTACTGTGGAGTATACTGCTATTGGTTTATTTATATGATAGAGAGAATGTTTTATTTTTTTCTTATTTATCATCATCATTTAATTTTTCATGTTAATGTACATTTTACCTTCATTTATTATTTGTTGACTTTATTCACATGCATTATAGTGAACAATACATCTTGTTATTAATAAAAGTTAGTTAACTTTTTTGTGTGATTGAAAAATCTAAATAAATACATAATTATAACATATATTAAAATTCTTATGTATATGATTATATGTCAACTTATATGTTAAATGATTCTTTTGGAGAAAGATGGTAAATATATCAGTTAAATAGCTTTTCGATTAATCTCCCAAAAAAAGGTTAAATAACTTTTAAATTAAATACCAGATGTAGTATTTAATATGGTTAAAGTTTGAAGTTGTTAAATTTTAAGGCAGAGTTAATAAAATTAGTTTAAGGCTCTTTTTTATGTAAAATACGTAGGAAGTAATTTATAAATAGGATTGAAAGAGTAATTGATATTAAAAGAGATGATGACTTTCAGAAGATTGATTTTTTTTTTCTGTTTTAAATTTGATAGAGAAGATAAGGAGGGGATGAAAGAATGATGATACTAAAAGAGATGATGAGATGCACATGGGAAAGGGAAAAGTCAGGTGAGAGAAGGGAGAGATGAGAGGAATGGATCATCCATTATGCAATATAAATTCCCTATATTCATAGGCATTAATTTACAACATTAAGTAAAACACTATTAAAGTTTACAAGAGGTAATAAGGGGATACAAAATATAATCAAGAATATTGGGAGACATGGACATCCATATAACAATATTCATAACATTCCCCTTGGATGTCCATGACTAAACATATCCATTATTAAAAACCTTTATAAAAAAACTCGGAGGGTTAAAACTTAGATAAGGAAAAAAAGAGTACAATGTTTATAGATATACATCATAATGCTGCATTATTAAAAACCTTTCTAGAAATACCCAGTAGGACATAATCTAGGTAAGGAAAAAAAGATTACAGCGTGTATCCACTCCTGCTTTTAATAATATTACTCAATATCTCTGAGTTTGCAAGGTGATATAGTGAACAAAACTGCTAGATTTTAACTAGAACAAATTTATAGGATGATAATTTCTACCTTTTTCGAAAGGTCACAAGTGAAGAACTTTAGTGAAATAAGTTTCACTTTATAGCCATTGATATAGATGTACCTGCACATATAAACAAGTATAATCAATAGTATATGCATAAATGGTCATTTCATACTTAGATATACTCAATTATAATAACCTATATTCATAGTATCTCAGAGATAACGAACAATGTATTTCACTCTATTTTAATGTATTAGTGATGTTGAAGAACTATATTATGCTAATATATTAACGATAAATAATATGCTATGGCATGTGAAATCCACAATATACATTAGTGCCATAATAGCACTCATGGTACTTCTGGACCAATCAGTTCTTCATCTCCCTTTTTTGTTAATTCCTCGAGGTGTAAAAAGGGTTTTATCAACCTGCAGAGATCTCACAATCATTTGAGTTCATAATTAAGATGATTTATCTGGAGAGAAATGCTATAGGACATTCATTTCAAAATATATCTACAAAAAATAATTTGCCTTTTATAGCTCTTCAGGAGTTCTAACGATGTTGATATCATCAACATAGATAACAATTATGTTTTTGATCACTTCATACAAAAACTTGTTTAACTGAATTTAATAATGCTCTCGAGAAATTGCACTTGATACTTCAAACATTTTGAGTCATTCATGGACTTTCATATAAATACTAATGTTAAGTGTGCCATTAGATGTGTAATTATGAGTGGATGATATCTATGATGTGCAAGTCAAATCCTTTATTTATTCCTGGGTTAGTTAAATAACGAAAAATATTCATATCCACTACTAGTGGATACATTTCTTCACAACCTATACCATACCTTTGTATAAATTATTAGGCTATAAGACGTACCATATATCTTATCATTTTGCCTTTTCCATTTCTCTTTCATACAAATACCCATTTCACATTCAACTCACTTTACATCCATAAGTATATGGATTATAGGTCCTAAAACTTTTTGCTTTTTAATGACAGTAATTTTGTAGTAATGGCTTACATCCATATGATCAATCATTTCTTTGTTGGCACTTTACAATGGATATTGGCTCATGATCCTCATCATTATTCATTACATCATATGCTATTTTATAATGTGTTGTCAACGTTGACTTTGTTTCCTTCCCATCGAATTCCACAATTTGTTGAGATCTCATTATTTTCAAATGTGTCATCTAATCTCTTTACCCAACTGCTTATTTTCTCCACCTGATGATGGTGAAAGTAATTCATCAAATGACACTCGACAAACTATGCCATAAAATTCATAGCCAGCATATATTCACTGGGTTTTATATGCACATATATTACACACACCAAAAGTAGAAAATATTAAGTTCTTAATAAAAAACCTTTACAAGGGGGAAATTTTGATAATTTGTTGGCCTTATACAAATTAACAACATTGCATACAAAATAGCTAGCCCCTAAGCAAAATATGGGAGATTATAACTCATGTAAAAGGTTGCAACCATTTAATCAATCATTCTGCTAGTCTATTTTGTGTATGAATATGAATTACAAGATGTTCGACATCAATTCTAAGGGATGTGCAATCTTCATTAAGGCTTGTGAATTAAACTCATTATCACTATTCAGATAATATTTCTTAATTGGACAACCAGGATAATATGCTTATAACCATATTCGTTGAGCAAAGAATCTTGCAAACTCCATGTTGCAAGAGGATAAAAAACAAACAAATTCCTGTGTCTGTTTTAAGAATGTGATAGGCTCTCATTGCATTTAACTTTATAAAGGCCTAATAATATATTTTCCCTTGGAACATGCAGCATATGAGAAATAGTGGTTTCTAGTTACACTTCTGGGTATATCCATATAGATTCTCAGTCATTTCTTGCATCATAATTGAACTGGGATGGTCTAACAGGTCATAGCCAACATTGAATTTATTGATAAACTTATGGTTTATCTCATTAAACTGCTGGTTTGTATTAATTAGTAAACTTTTGGTTTACTATCTCAGAATATACATTAAATTCATCAGTAGACTGCTGATTTACTATTGCATGTTAAACATTAAATTCTTCCGTCTCAGTAAGCTTTTGGTTTACCATCATATGCTTTCATCTATGCTTATATACAAAGCTAAAAGAAAATAGAGGAAACTTGAAATGTAAAAACAAATAGATATAAAACCAACAATAATATAAATAAAGTTAATAGTTGAATGTTATACATACATATATATAATTATATAAGTTATAACTTCTGGTCATATAACTTATATTTCCATTTGGTACCCATTTATATGGATAACATGAAACTTAATAAGTTTCTTATAAATAAAATAGAATAGAGTGCATTTTCAATGCACAATTTTTCTTCTTTAGGTAACATAATATTGGCTCTCCTCTAAGCCTTCAATGCATATCGAATTTATTTATTATGCCCACATTTTGCCCTTTTCTGACACTTATTAACTTTTCTCCACTTCATGTGGGAATTAGGACCGCTATGATTATGACTATGTCCACATATGGCTATGGCCACATCCAATTTCTCGACCACTATAATTATTACATTTAACTATATTGACTTCTAGGAATAGAGTCGAGTTTATTGGATAAATCCATGGTTAAACTAACATATTAAATTTTGTAAATGTAAATGTATCCATTCATAATGAGATTTCAGAAGGATAACCTATTCATGCCTTGTTTTGATGATAACAAAGCTAAGACTTTATGTTTTTGCAAGAATTATAATGTTGAAAACAGTTTTGAAACTTGAATCCTTAAGCTTGGCATGCTTCTAATAGTTTTTCAAAGTTATTACTCAATGCTTTCTGAAAATGATCGAGCAATAAGTCAAAGTATTGCCAATACTCGAGTAGTGGAACATCATGCTCGAGTGTTTTGGAACTTAAGTTTTTAAGTAATGCTGTCACTAATGCTCAAGCATTGATGCAAGCAGTGTCAACACTCAAGCACTGCATCTCAATCTCAAGCATTGTGTTTTAAAAATGCAGTACTTTCACTCAGTGCTCAAGCATTAGCATCGAGTTCGAAACATGAGTTTTAGACTATGCTGTCACAAAATGCTGGGGCAATGTGTGTAAGCATTGCCAGTGATCGAGCACTGACAGCCAATGCTTGAGCATCGAGCTACAAGATTGTGCTATCAGACAGTGCCGTTAAGTAGTACTCGAGCAGAAGTTGAGAGCATTACCAATAATCGAGCACTAGGACTCAGTGCTCGAGTGTTGAGAATCTTTTCTCTGTGCTGACAAAGAATGCTCCAGCAGATGCTTCAAGTAGAGCCAATGCTTGAGCACTGAGAACCAGTGTTTGGGTATTGAATATTTTTCAGAGAGTGCTCTGAGTAAATGCTACCAACAGTAACTGGAAGCATTGCCAATGCTCGAGTATCGGGCTCAATTTCCCACTGTTCCCTATGCTTTCTGAAAATGCTCCAGCAAGCTGTGCCAGCACTTATAATGCTCGAGCATCATGATCTGTGCTCGAGTACTGAGACCTTCAAAACTTGCATCTCTTCAATACTTGCATAGAATGCTTGAGCAGTCTTGAGAAACATTGCTAGTACTCAAGCACTGAGATCCAATGCTTCAATATTGACATGGTTTGCTATCAAAGTCTTTTCTGTGCTCGAGTACAAACTAAAAGCATTGATATTATTGGAAGTGTTGTGTTTTAATACTCGAGTATCCATATCTTTTTCCAAATACTTCCATGTTATGCTCAACCATTGAGTTAAAGCATTAAGTTTTTCTTTGAAATAAACATTGCAATATTCGAGCATTGAATCATTATGCTCGAGCACTGTTTTATCTGACAACTTTGCTTCTGACAAACTTCACCTATGCTCTGCAGAAACTTTCATTATTTTTGTAACAACTTTTTGAATGCTAACTACTCTCATAAATGCAGGAAGCTTGACTTATGGAATAAGGAATAAAGAGCAGACTCAATCTCAAACATGAAGTTTATAAATGTTCGTCTGCCACCTTTGCCGTCGATCATTCAAACTGTATTAATTGCTCCATTAATGGCGAAGCAAATTGGTTGGTATTGTAAGTAACGGCTATTAATGAAGTCTGACGGCTACTTCATTGCTCTTCAACTATAAAAGCCCAAGCATTCAATACTTAGGTAGGGACGAACACTTAAACACTTTATGATATTTACTACACTCTCTATAAATCATTCATTTTATTTCTTTGGCTTCAATAATTGCCATCCACTCTCTTGAGAGAGTTTATCTAGCCAATCTTCATTGTAAATCTATGAGAAATTCAAGGTTGGGGCCTTGAGCTTGTTGGGCTAAGTTAGAGTTGAAAAATAAAGTATGTGATACTCTGTTTTAGTGAAAAGTGTAAGAGAGAGTGATTTCCCATTGTAAAGGCTTGCAGAGCCTCTTGCTATTGCAAATAGTGAATTGAGAAATCTCAGAGGTGCTTTGGGGACTGGACGTAGGTCAAGAGGGTCGAACCAGGATAAATCTTTTGTGTCCATATTCTATCTCTATGCTCCCCCAGTGACATTGTTTTAAATTTGCACATTGTGTTTTTAATTTTAAAAAGTGACCAATTCACCCCAACTCTTGGTCAAATCCTGCACTAACATAACTATCTTCTGGTTGTCAGACATTTCTTTCAAACTGTTCCAAAGAACAAGTGGGTTTTTTATACGTGAAATATAGAGAATGTTATGTCTACCATCCAAGATTGTATATTTAACACAAAGATCAACTATATACAATTGAATTCAAGATGTGTGTAATTCTTTAATGAGAGTTTCATTAATTGAGTTAAATTAAAATATTAAATTCTCACAACATTTTATAAATCTATACAATAAATTCCTCCATATTACAACTAAAATATTGCTTTGTATAATCCAAGAAATTAAATAATTGTAAAATTTAATAGTTAAAACAATTTTAACATTAGGATGTTGTTTGCCGTCTAGCTTACCACAAACGTACAAGTCGCAAAAAGTATAAAAATATCATTCCCACGAGGACTATTCATAAGCGAGATCATCAATGCAATTATGTAATTAATTAGGTTAAGTGAATCAATTAAGTAATTTATGTCCTAAAGATTTACAAATTTAAGAAAAAATGACAATAAAAAGAGAAAGACAAATTGGAATTTTAATTCAAAGATTAGAGATGCCTATGCTTATTTTTCACCACTGTAATTCATGAGATTTAAATACATACAACTCTATTAGTGATTAAATGACATTACGTGGTTGTCTAATGTTCAAAAGGTAATTGATTAAGCTTTCTCAAGTAATAACCAAAGTAATACTCTCAATTAACATGAACAATCTCTTGCTACAATTAAAAGAAAATAATCATTACGCAACAACCTTAATACGACAATGCTATATTAGTAACTATATATCTATGTTACCAACAAACCATCCATTTGATTACTAAATTTCAAGTCTAGTATAATTTTATATAAGTCCTACAATTAAATTAACTCTTTCAAACTTAATTTAATTGGACAATTCAATCTAAGTGGTGGCCAATCAATTAGAAGAATTAGGCACAAGATAACATTAACATATAATTATCACTGATCACCAAAGAGAGTATTATTCAATCTCAATCCATGCAATGATTTAAAATAATCCTAGTGCATATTACTTAGCTACTCAACATCATAGCCACATGAGTAATAAATTGAGGAATTAAAGCCACGAAGGAGTAAGCAACAAGAGAAATGACAGACTATCCTTTGACAATTAAAGAAATCTCCCTCAGCCACGGCTTTAAAACGAGGATGATGACTAAACAGATTCAGCGCCTCAGTTCCTCTCACCGTCGACGTCTGCTGCCTGTCTCTGTTCAGCCGACAACCAAGCATCGTCGACCTCTCTGGTTCAGCCTCTGTTCATACAAACAATATTCTACAATTTGATAAAATAAATCATGCATAGAAAATATAATTAAACTTAAAAGATGATGTCAAAACAATTTAATCGAATACTTAAACAACTTTATTTAGCCCAAAACATTTTCAAGAATATTATACAGATTATCCAAATGTTCAATTTAATCAAGTTCAACAGAAATTTTTCAGAATTAATTTAATAATTAAATGACTCATCACATATATCACGAAGTGCACTAGAATAACTATATGTGAACTCTTGAATTGGATTTTAATGAAAATTTTAAATTTCCACTTTTTCTTATATCCAAAAACGTTGTTTAAAAATTAATATCAATATATCTCACTAAAATGAAATATTTACAAACCTTATAAAATTGTGAAATAGCTTAATGTTAAATTTCCTTATTTTTTTAATCACTAAATGATAAGAAATAAATCAAATCCAACAAACATTTAACAAATGAAATATGCCTAAATGATATTTATTTCAACAAATACAAAAAAAAATTGGCTCAAATATTTTGTAATTAAAATAAATGACTAACAAAATAATTTAGACTCCAAAATTATAGCCCAAAACGTGTGACCCATTCTCCTTTAAAGAATGGTCTGCCACGTAAGGGAAAAAATGTTTTTCAGCCCAATAATCTGGGCCCTCACCAAAGTTCACCTTTTTATGTTTTTTAATAGAAGTCTTGGCCAAGTAAAGCCCTCAATCCCACCTACTTAGGAAAGAGTTTTTTTTTTTTAATTTCCATTTGGAACATAGACAGTGCAACAGTCCCAAAAGCGATTTCAACTTGTGACCCAAATAAAGTAAAAATCTAGAGGCTTAACCCCTCATCAATCCAAATAAGAATCATCCAAATAAAATTTGGACCCGTGCACCGTCTAAATCGGGCCGAGAATTGCTGGACCATTTCTGGGGAAGCTTTCCAGGTGAAGCGGGTTAACCACCTGACCCGTTTTGCATGCATGACCCAGTTTCCAGCTGCAATTTTTTTTTTCTGGAGATTTATTCTAAGGTCTTAGAAAAGGAATTTATTTATGAAAAGATCCCAAGAGATTATTAATGATAAGTCGAGGAGTACCATTAACAAGTGGATCAGTTACCATTGATAACTCTTGGAATCTTTTTATAAATAAGTTCCTTCCATGGGACTTTAGAATAAATCTCCATTTTTTTTAAGAGGATTCATCTCCTTCTCAGGCAGAATCTAAAATGTGTAATTCTCAACCCAAATAGAACCTAGTTCCTACGGCAACAGTCCCAAATATTTTCAACGGTGGTTTTGCGGGGGAAAACCACATACACACACATGAAGATCCAGATATATATGGGAAGATTCATACACATGCAATCTTCGAAAAATAATTTCAAAACTCTTCCTTCTTCGGCAAGATGCCATGAAATCCGGTGAGCAATCTTGATGATGAGAAAGCACGCATGCATGTATACACCAGAGATAGAGCAACCACACATACACATATATTTGTAGATCGAAACACAGATCCTCCTTCCCGCCAAAGAGAGGGGGAAAATCCAAACTGAAATCCAGATTCAAAACTGGGAAAAAAATCCAGCACCATTACAGGATATGGATCTGAAGATAAATTAGAGGGAAATCATACCTGAAGAATCAAAACTGGGTTCATTAAGGACGAATTTTTGAAAACCTTTCCAGATTCAAAAATAAAACTGGGTTTTTTATTTTTTGACAGGAAAAACCATGAATTCCAATAAGTTTCCAGATATATGAAAAATCACATATGATAAAAACAATTAAATACATACATACTTACATAACACTGATTCATCAATCTAACCAAAACACAAATATACAGATCCTAACAACGATAAGAAAATTTGAATCTCAAAGAAAAACATACCTGACTGGTGAATTAGAATAGTGAGATTAGAAATTCGTATTGATAACGTGATATAAATTTGATAGAGAAGATGAGAGAATGATAATACCTAAAGAGATGATGAGATGTACAGGGGAAAGGGAAAAGAGAAAGGAGAGATGAGATGAATGAATCATCCATTATGCATTCTAAATGCCCTATATTTATAGGCATTAATTTACAATATCAAGTAAAAAACTATTAAAGTTTACAAGAGTTAATAAGGGGATACAAAATATAATTTAGAATATTGGGAGATATGAACATCTGCATAATAATATTCATAACATTTTCCTTTTTAATATCCACTTTGTTTTGCATAAAACTGTCCATTTAATTCGCAACATTTGTTTGGCTCCAAGTTTGGATATTCAAACGCACTTGAAGACTTGAAGATTTTAGGCAAATTATTAATTCCTTGCTCATCCATCGGCGTTGCTAACAATTGAGTGTTAAAAAAGTGGTTTACAGTATTACTAAATTTATACCCTTATTAATTAATTATTATTAAATTTACATCATTAAAAAGTTAATTATGTTGAGTACTCCAAGCTAATAACTTAATTGATAAATTTACAAATTTATTCAAAGATATATTGTGGAGTATTTGTCATCATGGGAGAAAGTAAAAACTCACAAAATAAGGAGAAACTGGGCCTGCTTGCATTAGCATTTGATAAGTACATTAATGTAAATACTTACCTGGTATATTGTAAATCACGTTAGGAAAATAAATATAACACTAATACAAATATGAATACTAATTCATGTACAATGTAAGATTTTATTTTTTGTAGTTTTGCCCTTCTCTAATAGCACATTAAGGTTGGTACAAGGAAAAATTGGGAAGGAAATGGAAATTTCCCAAATTCTCCAAGTGCACCATTTCCAGGAGAGAGATTTTTTTGGAGGCCGTAGATCTTCACTCGTTCAAGGTAAGCCCTCTCCGCACCACTTTTAGTGGGAACATATTTTCCAAAGATATGAAATTACCAAAAAGCCCCATTCACCTTCGTCCGCCATGCTCTGCTTTCTTCATCTTCTTCGTTGCATCCCGCTGGTTCACCTTCAATGGTGATGATGCTGCTTATTATTCATTCTATAGATCTGTCCAAAGCAAGCTATGGTGATCATAGCTCAAATTTCTTCCTTCACACTATGTTTCTCTTCAGCCTCAGCAACTCCATTGAACCTTCTATTTCTTTTGCCTTTTTTAAATAATTAGATTTTTTATTTTCTTATTTGCTGTGAAATGCAGATCTGATTTTCCTTTTGTTTGAAATGTTCATATGATGATTGCACAAGGTAACTAGGGATCTTTACAGTATTTCACAAAATTTCATGAAGTATTCTATCTTGAACACCTATAATTCAAAATCATTATAAAGTATTCAATCAAAAGCACCTATAACTCAAAGCACCATAAGTATTTAATCCAAAATACTTGTAACTTGAATATCAATAAGGTATTCAATCTAAAAAAAATAAAAAAAGGGTATTTATAATTTATGATTATGATAAAAAGAACACATGTTTAATATAAAATATTATTCTAAAAGATAAACAACTAATATATTCTAAAGATTCTTATGGTTTCAAAATATGTAAAGATAAATTAAATCTTTTTAATAATTAACTAAATACAAAGTACCCTTTTTAAATAATAAAATTACATATAAAATAAAAATAAAATTACTTAATTGTCCTTTTCCACATGCAGCTCTTAGATAATTGAATACCAAATAAGATATTCAATAGAATTGATAAAATTGACCTTCAGATCCCTATAAGGATGTAGGTCTGAATCTTTTCATCGAATGTTTTTAACGGTGAGGAAGAATATGAAAGATGGAGGTGTTTTCTCTCGTACAGAGCGGAGGCCTGTGAGCCCATCTGCCTATGAAGCAAAGGTTAACAAAATCAAATTTGGCATATTGCTGAAAATTTTCAGTTTTTATCATTTTCCTAAAATATGTCTTTACTCATTATATTTTTTTCATGCACAAAGTTTTTATTTTTTAATAATTGGAATTATTATACCTTTTATCAAAGGTAATATCATCATTTCTTTTTTTTTTTACCTATTTTACCATCACTTCAACCTATCAAATATAAATTTTTTAATCAAACAATTTTTCATTTCAATACATATCAACACATATCAGCACTAAAAAAATTTTTATTTTTCCCTTTCCCCTAGAAATAGACTCTGTACCAAAACACGGCCCTTGTTCTCCATTAATTAAAACATTACATCTGAAAGGTGTTACCGAAAATAGGCAATAATTATACTTTAAATTTGGAACCAGATACATATTTAAAAACAAAGCGAAAATTCGAATTTGTATAAATGTGGGCAAGAAGGGAAAAAATCACTTTCGAGTACAAAAACCATGGTACCTCGCAAGACCTTTAAAAGAGTTTCACGTCTCAACCGTGGTTTCAAATAATGATAGTGACAATTGTGTAATGTCAAAACTGCCCCTGCAAACTTTCAATTGTGGACGCATCTTCCCTTGTCATTTGACATGGATTTTTTTTCATTTAGTTTAAAAATACGTTTTATGATATAAATATATATTAATCATAATATATTTCTGAATCACTTTTTTATGTGAAATTATAAAAAAGGACATAAGCTAATGAGGTAATTGCATAATGACAAAATTTCGTTTACATTTTTGTTTAAAGTTTTTTGTAACACAAAAAATATGTCAGAAGAAATGGAATGTTAAAAAAAAATGATGTATCTGTAACATGACTTGTAACTTTAAATAAAGTATTTATAGGCTGTTATTTTGTGCCAAAAAATATGTATTCATTTATTTAATA
The DNA here is from genome assembly GCA_025593235.1 of Vachellia pachyceras. Classification (NCBI taxonomy): domain Eukaryota; kingdom Viridiplantae; phylum Streptophyta; class Magnoliopsida; order Fabales; family Fabaceae; genus Vachellia; species Vachellia pachyceras. The sequence goes on along the minus strand of JANTPZ010093267.1, from coordinate 9,535 downwards.
ATAAAAGAGTTTAAAAAAATGGAGAAGAAAAGTGAAGACAAGGGAAGAAGCAAGGTATTTTTGGTAGGGTCATAATATGATGACTCCAATAACCTAAAGGTTTTGAATAAATCAGCACTTCCAAAATTTTCACATATTTGGTTATCCAAAACCCAAACCATGAAATTATGGGTAAATTTTTTTTTTAGCATTTTCCAAATATACGAGGTTGAATTTCAAACCCATGGTTTTGCGAAAAACAACCTAAACACTTCCTCCATAATCAATTTTTCACAAGAAACCCATGATTTGAGTTGGAAATCATCATGATTTTCCAAAAAGAAAAGCTATTTCTTCCTATTTTTCAGAAATTATTTTTCAAAGTCTATTTTTAAAAATTATTTTTATTACTTTCCTCCCATAAATCATTCTTCAAAAACTAATTTATGCACCGATATAGAAGAGACAATTATAGATCAATCAATTATTAAAAAAATTTACTAGTGGGACATACTTCACTGAATTGTGATGGGCATGTTTACTATAGCATTATAAAATTTGATATAAATCGAAACAAAACTCATCTTACATAATTACTCAGTAAGTGATAAATGAAATTGGAAAAGTAGCTTACATCATAAATTCAAATATGCCTTATAAAGTGAACTCTAAAAAATTATAATTAATGATGAAAATGAGCGGTGGAAGCAAATTTAGGGAGACTGATATTTTTTCCATTAGAATATTCCATTGGAAATTCATACAAGTAAGCAATACAGACCCACATACGCAGAACGACAGAAGATGAGAGAATGATCCGGTTAAGATGCTCATTAAAGTGATGAACTCCTTTAATCAATTAGATCTGGACCATTCAAATTTGATTCTAGAGGTTCGATCTGATTTTTTATAAAAGCAATTTTTTATAAAAATTCATAATTTGAAAATATAATGGTTAAAAGATTAATTTTATTTTAGATTTTTTCCCTCTTAAAATAAGTTTTTTCATAAAAATAAAAAACAAATCTATACCATCTAAACTAAATATGGATGATCCAAATAGGTTGGGGAAGCTCATCATTCTGGATGAGCAACCTAATCAGTTCTAAGAAAGGTCACGACAAAAGAAGTAAATCGTACAAAAACTCCTTCAAATCACACTTAAACTTGAAATCACTAATCAAACCATTATTAAGCAGTAAAATACTAAAACACATAAACAAAAACCTTCAGTGACAATTTCGTTTGTAGATAGGACATGGTTCTTTCGTACGATCAGGACTTGCTGAGGGAAGGCAGCTTGTTTGTGTGTACTTGGTATTTGGAGGGCAATCTGGCAGAGCAGGCTTATTCTTGTTCCCTGTGTTCCCCGTCAACTTAGACTGATCGTAAAGCATTCTGGCTACATGAGAATTCATCAGCAGCAACCCATCGCGGTCGTCAATGTCGTCGCCGATGAGGCAGTTGTCTGAGCTGCCGCATGCGGTGGTGACGCTGATGACACTGTTGTTGACGTTCCCTGCTGAAGTTGCCCCTCTCAGATCTGCAAGCACCTGTAGGACGATCCACATGAGGAAGATTGGCGAGAGTGCCTTCTTCATTTGGCTCCTCCAGAGTAGTGTCATCTGAATAATGTTTTGTTTATTCAAACGCCACCGACAGATGAGTGGACACTATACCGTCTGCCTTCAGATATATGTGTAAATGAAAATATCCAATTAGGCCCACACTAATTTTTTTTCATACGCTTTTTAATTATACTTTTCATACGCATGATAGTGAATATTACTTTAGTTTTTAATATAAAAACTAATTGATTTTTTATGCGATTGAAAAAGTGAAATAAATCAATTAATTATAATATATATTATGAAGTTCTTATACGTATTATTATATTATATGTTTATAAGTTATACAATTTTTTAAAGAAAAATGATAAATAAATTAATTAAATATCTTCTTTAATTTTAAAAAAATTCAACTAGCTTCTATATTACAAATAGGTGATAATATTAAATATGGATAAAATGAAAGGTAGTTGAATTTTAATGTAAAGTTAATAAGGTTAGTTGAAGAATTTTTTTTTAATTTATGGAAAGCATCTTAGAAGTAATATATAGTGCAGTGGGGCATTTATGTAGAAGCTAGTGTATGCAACACTTTTCTAAAAAGTTTGGTGTGCATAGTGCATACATTGAATCAGATGAGAAATGGAGTATTAGACAAAAGAAAAATAAAAAAGAAAGAAATGGAGCAAAGTTTAGGTGATGAAATTATTTGACACCGGAAAAGAAGTTTTTTCTTTTCATTAAAGTGGTGAGCAATAAAAGGAGGAGGAAAAACAAAAAGGCAATCGGAGCTTATTGTGTTACATGACCCAAAAATTGTAAAAATTTTACTATTTAATTGGTCATGTAATATTATTTAGTTGAACAATTTTACATTTCGATGATATTTAACTTATATAAGTTTTCTTTATTTCATTTTTTATCATTTAATTTCCCCCCTAAATTTCTCACAAAATTACACACACACAAAAATTTTCCATTAATTTTTATCATTGTCTTTTTCCTCAAACTTATCACAATATCTAAAATATAATATATATATATATATATGAATATGTATTATTTAATAAGATTCATGTCATTTTAAGTAATTTACTATCAAAAATCACTTCTACAATGTCTATCCAGACATTTTCTCATTTTCATATAAATTTATTTTTTCAATGTTTATCCAAACATAAATCACATTATTACCTCTTTTAACTTCCACTCAGAATTCATTTTCCAAAAGACATTTAAAAAAATCACTTCTTTCACATTTATCCAAACGGACCAATAAATAGGGTTCCATAAGTTGATAAATAGGGTTCCATATGTTCTTCTCTAAACCCCAGATTGATTTCTCTTTTCTTTTAAATTTCCATTTTGTTTTGCATAAAACTGTGCATTTACTTTGTAACAGCTGTTTAGTTCCATGTTTGGATATTCAAACGCACTTTTTCAGACTCAAAAGATTTAGATATTTTTAACTGCTTGCTCATCCAAAGTAGATGTAATTATATTCCAGATCGAGAACAGAATAAGATTTCCAACGCAGATGTCCCGCTGAACTGTAATCATAATAAGATTTCAAGCATGCACATTGTTGAGTAGTATTGCCTCAAATCTAATCTATTCTAATCTAGCTATATGTTTGTATTATCTTTAGAAGAATAACTTCCAAAAAAAAAAGTGATGAAAGTGATTTTAGAAAATACATTTTTAAAAAAAATGGGAAAAATAACTTTAGAGAAAAACCATGGTTTCGTACTCAAAACCATGGTTTTGATGCACTTTAACAATGAACTTATTACTCAAGAGTAACTAGTATAATTAACTTTTTAAGGATGTAAATTTAGTAATAATCAATTAATAAAAGTGAAAATTTAATAATGTCGTTAACTCTATCTAACTTCGTTAACCGGTTGATATATTTTACTATTTTTAGGGGTTTAGGGTTTCATTTTAGGATCATTTAGATAATGAAAATTTATTCCTTTAATTTTACTTAATTTTTATGAAAGTTACTCTAAATAATTTTATCTTTCTAATGGTAATCAAAACTACCCATTTTTCTTAACTTTTTTCTTTCTTACTTACTCCTTTTTGCTTACAATTTTTCTTTTTTTATTATAAAAATTTTAAACAAAAGGAGTAATTTTAATTACCATTAGAAACAAAAAAATCATTTAAACAAACTTGTATGAAGAAATTTATGAAAAAAGAAGTACTTTTAATTACCTAAATGATTCGAAAACAAAGACAGAGACCATAAATATACTAACTGGTTAACAGTGTTTGAGGAAGGTTAATGACGTTGCTAAATTTGCATATTTATTAATTGATTATTGCTAAATTGACACCTTTAAAAAGCTAATGGTGTTGGGTGCTCCGAAGCAATAATTTCATTGCTAAATTTATAAATTTACCCAAAAATATATTGTGGAGATATTTATCAACATGGGAGAAAGCAAAAACTCACAAACTAAAGAAAAAGTGGCCTGCTTGCATTGGCAAATGACAAGCACGTCCTCTCATGGTCGTAAAGCATTCTGGCTACATGATGAGAATTCATCAGCAGCAAACCATCATGGTCGTCAATGTCATCGCCAATGAGGCAGTTGGCTGAGCCGCCGCTGCGGTGGTGATGCCGATGAGCTGATATTGACGTTCCCCGCTGCAGTTGCCCTGCTCAGAATTGCAAGCACCTGTGGGACCATTCACATGAGGAAGATTTGTGAGAGTGCCTTCTTCATTTGGTTCCTCAAGGGGCCAGCACTACTCAAGAGTACTGTTATCTCAATAATGTCTTGTTTATTCAAACGCCACCAACAGATGAGTGGACATTATAAGGTCTGTCTTTAGATACATGTATAAATGAAAATGATCCAATTAGGCCCACACTATTTTTTTCATACGCCTGTATGATTAGATTTTCACTGACATTTTGAATATTTAAAGCTATTTTTACATCTCCAGAAATCATACGGTTCTAAACTCACTTTTGATTAAAGATTATATGTGCTTTTTGGATTTTAATCCATCAATAAATAGATAATCATTTCTGTTAAATTTGTTGCTTTTTGTCACTTTCATTTTGTGGACCTGTTCAGTCACATGCATGGCAGCTCATCTGTTCTTCTACTGTCCCCATCAAACATGCACATGCAATTAATTGTAGAACAGTACAATTCTTATTCCATCAAGTTGCCTTGAGTCTCTTGTCAGTTTGGTCCTACGTTAATTATCTTTCGTACGTCTGACGTAGGCCGTGTCGCATATTATTCTGCATGCTAATAATGTTATATTCTAGTGACTGCAACTTTAAGCATTGGCTTGATTTATGGAACTGAAGGAGGAGGAGGATCCTGTACTACAGAAAAAATATTTATGAGGTGTCCACATTGCATCGGATGTATACATGTTCTGTCCATCTATTAAGATCTTTTGAGATGCATATTTCCATTGTTAGTGTCAAAATTTTCATCAATAAATTCACCGAAAGATTTCGAGAATAAAAAGGTTTTGATACATCGACTATAGGATTCTGGTCCTCCCTGACTCAATACGTACGTCCTTCCTTCTTCACGAAAGTTACTAATTATTTATGAGCTAGAAACTATAGGGATCCCACTTGTTTTCAGGAGCATCACATCTTCACCATCTGAGAGTCCACACTAAATTAGATGTTCTATCCGATCACACTAGACGGGCTGTTATCATTTTGAACGTATTTTAATGTATAAGGACATAACTGGTTCATAGTTTCTGATGTTGTACTTATCTAGGGTGTCATGCTTTTTTGGGCTTTTTTCGCTTTTCTAATTACATTCTTTAATGGCATTTTAATTTCCCTTTTAAAAAAAATTGTTATGAATATTATTACTTAGATATACATGCCTCCCATTATTTCTAATTATATTTTGTATCCCCTTATTACCCCATGTTATATTTAATAATGATTTACCTTGACCTTATAAATTTGTGCATATAAATATAAGGCATTATTGAATAATGGATGATGATGAATTTTCCCCTAACTCCTCTATGCATCCTTACTCTTCTTCTGCACGTTTCATCTTCATCATCATTATCTTTCTCTCGTATCTTTCCTTTCTCTAATTTAATTTACAACACGTTAGCACAATTATTAGCCTTTTTATAGGTATATTTTCTCCAATATTCAGATTTTTTTCTTCTCTCGGTTGCAACCGTCAGATCTATTAATATGTGTGTTTTCATGAATATATGTAAGTATGTATGCATTTAGTCGTTTTTAGCATATGCGGTTTTCCATAAATATGGAAACTCGCCGGAATTCATGGTTTTTTTCGCCAGAAAAAATAAAGAACCTAGTTTTGTATGGTTTTTCCCGTTTGAAAAAAAAATAAAAATACCCAGTTCGCATTCTTGACTGTGCTCTGGTTCTTGCTTTCTTTGCCGTAATATGTAGATCTATGTGTATACAGGTACAAATGACCAAATCCACGCTCTATTTTTCTTGTTTTAAATTTCAACTTGCTATTGACTGTGGTTTTATTTTTCTCATAGACCTGGTTTTAGTTATTTCTCATACTTTTATTTCCCAAATTGGAGTTGTAAATACTCCGAGAAGAATTGATAACTGACATTTTGCCTCATGCCGATAATGAATTGTTAAATTGGAGTAAGCCTCCGAAGACTTTTGTAGTTATTCGTATTTTATTTCATTTCTTGTGACAATAAACTCCTCATCCGTCACTTGAGAGCTCTTCCTACCCGAATCCTCACTGAAAACGCCGTCGTGTGGTTCACCTCCAACATCACAGTACCCACCAGAACTCGAACGACCGGTGTCCGATTCTTGCTCTGATTTGACTCGTGACGCTCCTGCCACAGCTTCGTTCAGCAGAACTGCAGAAATGGATTCTGACCGTCCACCACAGCCGATTCCGCCGGATCCACCATGAGCAACAACCATTTTGTCACCGCTTTGCCGCTTGAGAGCGCCAGTGCTAGCGGTAGAAGGAGAGTGAGAGAGAGATGGCTGTACCGTTCTGGGAAGAAGAGGAGAGTGATAAACTGTGCACTTTTTCAACCTTATCTTCACTTTATATATATATATATATATATATAAAGTGATGAGTAATCAAATATTTTTCTATTCTTAGGATTTAAGCACAAAGAAGCTTGAAAAAACTATTACTATAAAACTATAAATAAATCCTTAAACCCAAAAACACTGCTCTGGCCAATCAAGCAGGTGAATATCAAAAGCACTAATTTCAGCATTATTTAATTGTTCAAGCTTAGTAAAATAAGTTTAGAAAAATGCTACGCCTAGCTAGAAAGGAGAGCAAAGACTTTTGTAGAGTGTAATTGTAATTAAAAAAAGAAGCAAATTGTCATATAATACACACACACATATCATTATGTTGACTTATGGCCATCTTTCATATTATGTGTTTATATGATATGTGAAGATATCTCCAAAAATAGATCCTGAAAATGCTTAAACATGGAGAAGGGAAAGGAGCAGCTAAAGTAAACTTCTGAATTGATTAATGAGAGCTAAAGTAAACATCATCATTATAGCTTTGCTAACGGCTTCAATATGCAACTGAACTTTTACAATATACAATTAAGTTTTTCACAAGGGTGCAATGATATATAAATCTTATTCTTTAATTAATTTATCAATGGAGGATTTATTCCAATTTTTTCATAAGATTATGCGATAGAACTTCCTTTCGTGCCTTTGTAAAGAAGAAAATATTAAAAATATGATTTTCAAAGTTGGTTTTTAGTTAACGCTTTAGTTTTTAATAAATTACTAATTTGGGACAAGAAATAACTTGCGGTGTTACAGAACAAAAATATTTTCTTCGTTGACAGAAGAAAAAACACTTTTAGTCAAAGTTTCATCCCGGCCAAGAGAGTTCGAAGTGGAACGACACTACACCAACTCCATTTATTTGTTTAATGAATATATTACTTAAAATATTTATTTATATAATAAAAATATTTATTGATGAGTCAGATAATTGGATAGGATAAAAATAACAAATATTAATATTTTTAAGTAATATATTTTGCTTTCTCATTCTTTTAAAAAACAACTAAATCTTATATTAAAAACTGAAGTTGATTGAAATCTAATTTAAATAAGTTGTAAGATAAAATTTATTTTTATTTTATATTTATTGAAACTGAATTGAAATCTAATTTAAATAAGTTGTAAGATAAAATTTATTTTTATTTTATATTTATTGAAACTGAATCAATTATAAAAGGTAATAACATTAATTTCCAACCATCCAATTTTAATTTAGATAGTTCAAACTCTAGTAACCTTTAAACTTTACGAGTCAAACTTAGAAAGATTAAAAGCTAGAGATGGTAAGATTGAGCTGTGATCAGTGCCTTATCCTTGGATTGATTGAGCATGTAATAACCCAGATCCTCTTATAAGTGAATTAATTTTAATTTTACTTATTTTTCAAGCTGGAAACCGCCGTTGGAAAAATTAGAGAGATTTGTTCCAAATATTTTTGAGAAAATAACAAAAACGAGATATGAAAATGGCAAAATCTTAAATAAGTTTTTCAACATTCTGGATAAGACATTAATCACTCCTTATATTTGTAATTCACAACTTATTTTATAATAAATACCTAATTTAGGATTTTAAATTTTCCAAATTTCTTTTTTGTCACTCCCTAATACTTTTTTTTAATTTTTCTGATATACCCACCGGATATAAATAGTCTGAAAAATATTTCACAGATAATTAACCTGAAGACTTGTATCTAGGAAGTGCTTGTCCAATCTTGTAATCATACATTGTATTTTATTTCAATGAATGCAAGGACTCAAAAATCATCTAATTTTCAATCTGCATATTGGGACTGGGAGCATTGACCAGATCGTAATTGTTGGGTGGTTTATATATATATATATATATATATATAATACAAGTTCACGGGTGCGACAACTGACCTACGATTATAACGACGTTGTTACTATATGTAAAAGAAACGTAAATAAAATTCAACTCACAGTAATCAGCAGACTTTTCTTCATCGAACAGTTGGGTGACCCAACTCAGAGAAGATCAACCTAGAAGAAACCAAAGACCTATCTTCGCTGCTTGAAGCAGTGAACCTGCTTCCTTTTGATTCATCGCTGCTTGTAAAACCTTCTCGGCTTTCTTCCTTTTCTGTCGCTTTTCTTATCAGAGCCCTTTCCTCGTTCTTTCCTCTTTCATTATCAATGCCCTCCAATTCGTTTGTTCCTTCCTGAAGCTGCAACGCAAACTCTAGCCCCCAAACGATGTCGTTCATGGAAGGCCTTTCATTCCCATCCTCCACCAAACACTTCAGTGCCATGTCACTGAACGCCTTTAAGCACTCTGGTTTCATACTTTCTATCATCAAAGGATCAACCGTTTGATGAATCACACCCTCACAATGGCATTTTCGGACCCATTCCACTAAACTTGATCTCTGCTTCTCCACGTTACGTATCAAAGGAGCCCTCCCACACAATGCTTCCAGCAACACAACACCAAAGGAGTACACGTCAGACTTCTCAGTCAACCGTTGACGCTTATAGTACTCTGGGTCCAAGTAGCCAACGCTTCCTTTTACCACTGTGCTAATGTGAGACTTGGACACCCCTGTGGGTCCTATTTTGGACAATCCGAAATCCGAAACCTTGGCCACCCATTTCTCATCTATTAAGATATTTGTGGATTTCACATCACGGTGAATTATACTGCGGTTCGCACCAGTATGAAGGTAGTGGAGTCCACGCGCCGCACCGAGGCACATCCCTAACCTTTTCTTCCACGAAAGTGGGGGGTTATCGGAATCGTAAAGGTGGTCACGGAGGGTCCCACGGGACATGAACTCGTAGACTAAGATCATCTCATTACCGTCGTTGCTGAAACCGATGAGGGAGACTAAATGGTTGTGACGGAGTTGAGAGAGCATTTCAATCTCCGTTTGGAACTCATGTAGGCCTTGTTG